>VXAL01019019.1:36345-127782 GCA_013399475.1 Chauna torquata
GATCAGGTCACTTCTTTGATAAGCTGTTTTATAAATTTACGATATTCAAATCCTTTTCAGTTTCCCAGTGTTCTTTACAGCATGTGCATGCCTCTTCACTCCTACTTAATACTTCCTCGTCTATCTTTAGCCAAAAGGACATGGTGGCCTCTAAATCTTCAACTGACTAACTACCATGAACTAGAGGCTTCCTAGAAACACTGTTTCACAGGACAGAGATCGTGCCATGAGCAGGACTACCATTTTTGTTCCCAGACAAATGACCTTAAATCAATGTTTCTATGCGACTGCCTTTGGTGTCATTTACTTGTACTCAGCACACCAGTCTTCCTGTATTCATGACTTTCTAATGTAGTATTTCCTACCCTCAACTTCTGAGTCTATCCTCTGCCAATTTTATCAGCAGAAATTCTGGAAATAATTCTACTGGCAGGCTAGCAATTCATGACCAGACTGTGCAGAATCTCACTAGAAAAATATCCATGTGAGAATGGTTTGCCATTTACAATTACAGTGCTTAGCAGGATTTTGATTAACTTCTTTCATACCATATTAATTTTGTAGTTTTTGCTGACAATGAAAAATGCTTGTCATGTCAGATGACTTCTAAAAAAACAAACCTAACAGCAGATAAACTATTAAATGAACTTTATCAGTTGAACATGGAGCTTCATCAAAGACTATTTTGCAGAAACCTTTAGGACTTCCAACAGGACTACTCTTCCACTTAGATACCTTGCTGAATGAGGGCCATACACAGATGCTTGTAAGAACAATCTTGGCACTGAAAATCTATTATTAAGACCAAATTGTAATAAACAGGAAAAAAAAAAAAACAAACAACAAAAACCCAACCCCTGAAACAAACTGTGCCAGGTGATGTGTTGAAGAGAAAGCCTACCAACTGAACATGGTATTTTTGCTCTTGACCAACTGCCTTTTCTGAGTAGTGCTGCTTTAAAAGAGAGCAGCCAATACAACTGCACAAACTGAAGCAGCTGTCAGTTTCTCTCTTCATTCCAGCATTTCGGAAACAGGCCAAGAAGGCTCAAGTTTTGGATTTTCAGCCTGCTGCAACTTTTGTCATCATCTGTTTTCTTATGCACGTAACAATAATTCAGAGGCATTCTCTAGCTTGTAGATACACACCCATACTTACTTTTGGGATTAAAAAAATTTGTAAACATAGATATTGTCTGCACCGCCACTGAAACTAGCGACATGGAACAAATGCTACTGATGAAAGATTGCAGCTTTCTGTCATTTGGTAAGATGATGGCATTAGTGAACTGCTGGTAGGCATGTCGTATGATATACTAGCACTTGTGAAGGTTACCAATGCTTGTGTTGAGTCACAAGATTGTTTTTCTATGTCTTCTGAATTCACAGAGATCAGACTAGCATGTTTTGATCTCCTCCATAACAAAGTTTGCTTTCGCAAACTTCCCAAGTCCTCCTTAAAGTGTGGATTGAAAAGTATATAGAGGAGTGGGTTTAGACATGCAGGCAGTGGGACAATCACGAGCAGTATTGACTTTATCACTTCTGGGCTGATGAAAGTGAGATTTAGTAAGGAGGAAAAAGATAAGAAGGCCACAGGGCAATAAAGGATGCAATTAGTAAAAAGTAGCAAGGCTATATGTTTGACCATAGAGCAATCCCAAACGTTGTCTAGTTCTCCCTTTTCTAAACTGCAATAGAGCTTTGTATAAGCAACAGTCATTATCAGGAAACAAAGGGAGTTCAGCAATACCAGTGCTACCATGTAGCCCATAGCAGTGGGTTCTCCAAACGGTAATGGTAAACAAAGTGGAGAAACTCCATACTCACTCCCGGTGAGGAGTGGTATCACTGCAATGATTAGAGCCAACACAAAGCAAAAGAAAATGGCAATTTTTACACTAGCAACAGAGGATTTTGTTTCAAACTTTGTAGTATGCTTTACAGAGAACGCACGCTCAAGAGCAGCTAGGGTAAGGAGGAAAATGGAAGCTTCTGAAGCAAAAATAGAGAGAAGGCCTGTCATTTCGCAACCAATTCCACTTTCCCACTGTGCTCCATACTGAGCAAAGCTACCAAAAGTTGATGCATCCACACTAGCCAGTACTCCACTGGCAAGACCCATGAATGCATTTACAATAGCTATTAGACCAATCAAAAGTTTTATGGAGGACATATACAATGGAGATCTGAAAACTGTAGCAGTCACCAGTGCATTGCAAATAAAGGTCAAACCCACTATGCTCCACACTCCAATTCTGATAAGCCAGCTACCAAACAGATGGTCACATGGTTTGAAGGGACCTGAAAACACACACAAAAAAAGAACAAACATAAGAGCAAGGGAAACCCATGTAAACTAAAAGTTAATTTTGTACGCTGTAAGACTTTCATGCCTCTTGGAGGTTCTTAGCACAGCCAAGCAGTGAACTTCAGTCCAAAAGGGGATCTGGAAAATTCCTCTTTCTTTGGAGTAATCAGAAATCTCGATAATGTGCTGCTCATATGCCTGTTGCATGACTCGTTGTCCCTCAGCCCCAATATTCTACGTTTTTTTTTTGTTTGTCTAGCAGTACAAGTGCAGTAAGAATGCCATGAGTAACTCCTCAGGAAAGAAAATGATTGCCATACCTCCCTTTTTCCTCAGCTATGGTCTTACAGATGTGCAGACCACTGTGGGGAAATAGGGAGGTTACCCAAGAATCCTGCAGGCCTGCCTCTTCCATTAGTATCTGGATACATCTTTCGCTATCGTTAATCTAATAGCTGGAGGCCAAACTTTACTCTGGAGCTAATATTGACTAGATTGCTTACTTAGTTAACGAAGTGTCCAGTTTGTAGTTTCAACAAATGCTGTGATGTGAAGCTGAAAGAGATGTCTCTCACTAAACCAGGACAAGTTGCTAACGAATCCTGGTGAAGTGTGATGTAATGGATATGGACAGATGCACTTTGGCTACCTATAACATGTCATTACACAGTCCAAGACCCCTTAGCAGTGTCTTTTCAGAAAACTGCTTTGCTCTTCATTTTCTGTTTCATCCATAATGATTCTAGGAGGTGACTCAGACAGCTTTGACCTTTGCAAGTAAAAGGCCAGGCCTATTTTTTAACATCCAACATGTGAGGAAGAAAATGCTTTAATACATGTAGCATTGAAAAAGGTAAGAGAAGGTGACTTTTAAAACAAATTAATTCTGAATAAATCCAGGATGGATTTTGTAGTCCTTCCTGTCAAGAATTTGGAATGGAACCTTAGAGGCAAGTTGCTCAGATAGAGAAATCTGGGTGCTATCATTAAGTCTGCCATCATATCCACCGTCTCACTGAAGTAATGGCTACTAAATATCCCATCTTCATAGATGAATGCAGCATGGACCATAGTGCTACTAGTTTGAATTGGGATCCAGTGCGATCTGAGAGGATTCAGTTTAGATTCCAAGGAGAAATCTGACCTTCTAGAGGAGATCAGGGTTCTTGAAGAATTTTAAAGAGGGAAGATTTGACATGTTTTAGTTTGGCTGCAGACAGACCTTTTGGGACTACCCCATTTGAGAAAATGTCCCTGTAGTGGAATATTTAAATCTTTCACTTAGGATTCAAATACAGTTTTCTGCTTAAGTTGACTATCAAGCTACACCGCAGGCAAGGAAAAGGCACTGCAGAAAGTGAAATGTATTGTTTGACAGACCATTTGATACAGCAGTTCCAGAATGACACATCCTTGAGATGTGAAGATTAATAGTGAAGGTAGTTTGAAGATAGGCAACAAACAAAATTAGATTGTCAGTTTCGTATTCTCTGGTGACTGAATCTGTGAGATAGGTTATAAGAGGAGAAGACTTATGTGGTTCATTGGTTGCATTGTCTTAGCAGCCTGCAACAAACCATTTGTGACCCAAAGTGGTCTGAATTGTAGAAAATTGAGGCTGTATTTGCATTATAAGTGCTGCCTTTGGAAGCGCTTCCAGCAATCTGTGGCTGAAGTCAGGTCAGTATGACTGAAGTCCACTGTCCATTCTCACAGATTTGAGGTGTATATGCTGTGTGACTGAAGCCAAATGCTCTGCTGTCTGAGAAACGGTATTTATCTTGGTACTAGTCAACTATGCTCCCTCAGAGCAAGTCCTTCACAGTGGTCTGATTCTCCATGAAGACATAACCCCTGCAGCTGAGATGTACTCCATATGACTAGGGCTGTTGCCATCGAGCAGGCAGAAGCATCCATTGCGTCAAGTTTTTCTAAGATACCATTTGAAAGATCGGCATGGAAGCCGAATTTTCTCTTGGGTCTGGTGATAACTTACCTTTACTAACAAAAACATCACAATGATGTTTTTGTGAACTCAATAGTTCCAAAGGAGGCCATAGGAGAATATGGGATGGTCAAATGTTTCTAAATTCTTTCTTTGGCCTTCTACCTTTTTTATTCCTCTTGATTTAACATTTTTTTAACCTATTATTTGCTGTTATAAACAAGAATCTTGGCTTGGAGTGAGTCTTGAAGTACTAGTTGTCACTTGCAGTTTTTTGTTCATGTTTCACAATGAAAGAATGGCTAGGGAAAATGTTTGCTGAATCAGGATGCTAAAACTGGAAGCAACATTCCAAATTCTTTCCTTGCCTTAAAGGAAACTTTCAGTGGAATTGGTAGCCTCAGGCTTTGCAATCTAATCACTTTTTTTAAAAACCTTTACTCCACACTGCAAAGCCAAGGATGCACTATTCTACAAAGAAAATGACAGTGCCGGAGTCCTTTGTGATGGAAGGTGTGTATGTCAATATAGTAGTGTTTTATATGTCCTAGACACTGAACTAAACTGTGTGTTGTTCAAGAAGCTCAAGTGTAGAATAACTCAGTGAAGTTCAGAAGAATTCGTTGCAAAGGAATGAGCAAGCAAAGATCCTGTTCTCTTATCTGTTTCTTGGCAGAAGAGAACTTTTGCTTTCTCATTCCCATGATAAGGGGATCAGTTCCTGCAGAAAGGAGCCTGGAGTGAGGATCTGCCAGAGGACTGGGTGAAACTTTTGATACATTCACTGATGAATTCAGTATCTGAATATTTTTCTGGACTTCAATGCAGAATTCTGTATTACTGTACATTTTATTTGGTCTCATCAAATTATTGCAAAAGACATTGTTACTGTCCTAGTTTCAGATTCAGAGTTTGTTCTGCATCTCAAATATCTGGTAATATTGTGCTTAGATTCCTATCCATTTCACAGTTTCATACCTGGAGAAGGTGAGCATTGCACTGAATGATGAGCTTTCAAATCTTCTTCAAAGTCGAGAAGAAAATCTTCAAAGTCACGCTCATCTGTAGGGGAGAAAATACCCAGATTTGATACTGCAATTTTCAGGAAAACTTCTTTCAGTACAAACTGCAAAAACATCTTTGGTATTTAAAGCCTGTTCTTGTCTCTTTGCCTGCCAAACTGTAAGCAGAAGCAGATGTATGCTTACTTAGTCTTGAATCACTGTACTTGAGATTATTTAAAAAGTTGGCACCATCACTTCTCCGAAAATAATTACTTTCAGAAATTCTCCATTACCTAATTTGCAGTGTGACGACTGCCTAGGAAGGGGTTTAAAATACGAATTCCACTGTTGTGCCAGGCTACTAAGAATTAACCCAGGTTCTTTTGTGTTTCTTGTGTCATTGCTCTACCACATATCCTTGGCTCTGTTCTTGCTGGGACTAGCCCTGAGCTCTGAGACTTACTGGTTTGCAGGAGTGGAGATAGCAAAGAAAGCAGAAGGATGGTATAACATATATATATGCACTCACACAGCAGGTAACAGGTCAAATAACAGACCTTGTGCTGAAGGGGAAGAAAAATACAGTAAACGTCTGTTCTGGAGAGCAGATGCACTCTTAGGTACCCAGGAAGTGCCAAGAAAAAAACTGGCCAGCTATGCCTAAGTAGCCACACTAGCTCTGTGACCCATCCTGAAGCATATGCACACCAAGATAGCCAAGGAGGTGTTGCTACTTCCAAGGCTGGCAAAAAAATCAATCTTTGCTGCCCTATTATTGTATGGGGTTACATACCAGCACCACTTCCTTTCTCTCAAATAAAGGGAAGATTTCACTTCCCACATTATTATTTGGACAGAAAGATGAGTGAGTGAGATTTTTGAAAGGCAGACCTGACAAAATGAGTTTGCTAAGCATAGGAACCCTTGAATAACATATTACCAGGCAAGAGAGAGGGAGATGCTGCCTCTGTGACTGTGAAAGAGTACTGGATTTGTTCAACATCACAGGCTGCTCACTAGAAAAATCGCAGTCTTTAGGTAGATTTAAAGCAAAAGGTGACAATTACCTTGAATTTGTAACAACCCAACATCCTTCCTGTGAAAATCATCAATGCTGCTATTCTCATCTTTGTTCCATTGGCTGGAGATTTTGTAGTGGCTCTCACAAGCTCCAAAGGCACAGCACTGATAAGCATAAGGCATTTCCATGACCCTGTTGAAGAAAAAGGAAGCATGCCATGATACCACTTTAGAGCACCAGAGTTACTCAATTGCTATGCACAATGTTAGCACAAATGAACTTAGTGAAATAGCCATGATTGAAAGTAGAAATATGTATGGGTAAAAATCAATCATGATGATACAAACTGAGGATTCACAAACAGAATTCCACATCAGACATGCAGATGATTTCTAGGGTAGTTTTAGTAAAGGCATAGTGAAGTTTTCCTATGCATTTTCACGGGAGACATGTACACAGAAGATACATGACTTGCACTTGACTGAATGTTACTCTTAGAGTTCTGTTTCTATTTTATGTCTTTTAGTAATTTTACAGTGTAACTCAACAGTTTCTCCATGTTACTTTCTTAGTGGTTTCTTTTTTAAAAAAAAACACAGAAGATCACAACTGCACCTACCTGCCTAATAGGCAAAACCAAAACATCATTTCCCAAATGGAATTTCTCCAGTTCTGGGAAAAAGAGATCTACTTTTGGATTCAAACTTCATCCATCTCTTTCCACATCAAACTTTTCACAGTAAAATGGCAAAAAGGAGATTGCCTTTTGTGCACAGACCAAGGAAGCAGTGTTCTACACTGAAAGGTGAATGAATCACAAATGCAGCATATGTGAAAACATGTCACTGAAGAAAAGGCTTTACTTTATTAATTGTCATAGGAATGAGCACTGTCACTGCAGGACACCGGATGTTCATTCCTAACTCCTTTGATACCACTGGTATTCCCAACACACAACTGAGTATTGGTGAATGAGTTTCAAAGATTTTGAGGTTTTCTATTTCCAGAAAATTGCTGATTTCCTGTATGTTTTGAATTCCATTCCTCTGGGGATGTGCAAATTCTGGGGTAGTATGGAAGAACTACATATATTCAACTGCTACAGACTACCTCTTCTATTCTTTGGATATACTTTATGCTTTGGAAGTAGAGCTACTTAATTTGTAGTTCCCCAATAGTACATAGTAAAACCTAATAATTTACCTTAATTTCAAAAGCTCAATAAACCAAAAACTTCAGAGACAAAGAGGTAACTAGAAGTTATTCTGACTTAACTTAAAAAGAATAAAATAGAACTGCATCCTACTATCAGATTACTTTCAACAGGTTAATCATGTAAATTAACATAATGAATGTTCCAAACAACCTTTAATGCCCTGGAAAATCTACAAGGGAATCTGTCCGTGAATCAGGCCCAATGCCAACAGGACTTAAACTTGTGTGCTAGCCAAAGGCTTGGTACAAGGGGAACATACTGAACCCTAAGCTCTAAAGTGATTTTTAAATTAGTGCATTTGGGGGCATATAGATTCTATATACTTATATTTCTGTTGGGAATTAGCAACAATAATCTGTACTCTTGTACCCAATACAAGAAGTTGCATAAGCTGTTTTTAAAGTACTCTGATAAAAGTTCAAGGTAACCGAGATCTTGCTATCACGCAACTTCAGGCCAGCAGATTTAAATATTTAATTTCTAATTAATTTCTGTGCATGTCATCTTTTAAACTACAGAGATTATCCTGATTAAACATTTTTGCAAACATTTCCCAGACGCCCTTCTTAAATAAACTCTTACTAAACCCATAGATCACTAGACTAACCCATAGCTAGTCACCTGGGCTGAAAAACAATCCACATCCCCAACAGTCCCCAACTAGAAATGCCCCTTTTCTGACAAAAACAACAACAACAACAACCAACCAACCAAACAAACAAAAAAACAACCAGCAATGCAAAACACCTTATAAAAAGAAACACCTAAAGTTCTGCAAGGCGATCACTGCAACTTGTGGCATCAGATCTTTCTGAAGACATTAAAATACCTGTGGAAACAAACAGCTAGTGGATATTTTAGGCTCAAGGAACTAAAGCAAATCTGTTCTAGAATAGAATAGCTGAGTCGGAAGGGGCCTTCAGAGATCATCTAGTCCAACCGCCTGACCACTTCAGGGCTAACCAGAAGTTAAAGCACGCTATCGAGGGCATTGTCCAAATGCCTCTTGAACGCTGACAGGCGTGGGGCATCAACCACCTCTCTAGGAAGCCTGTTCCGGTGTCTGACCACCCTCACGGTAAAGCAATTTTTCCCAATGCCCAGCCTGAACCTCCCCTGGCGCAGCGTTGTGCCGTTCCCTCACGTCCTGTCGTCGGGTACCGGGGAGCAGAGACCGGCACCTCCCTCTCCGTGTCCCCTCCTCAGGGAGTTGCAGAGCAGCGAGGTCGCCTCTCAGCCTCCTTTCCTCCAGACTTGACAACCCAAGTGTCCTCAGCCTCTCCTCACAGGACGTGCCTTCCAGCCCTTTTACCAGCTTCGTTGCTCTCCTCTGGATGCTTGCAAGCACCTTAACATCCTTTTTATATTGTGGAGCCCAAAACTGCACACAATACTCGAGGTGAGGCCATGACCAACACTAGACATAGCGGGAGAGTCACTTCTTCTGACCGGCTGGCTGTGCCGTGTTTAAAGCATGGGTAACAATGACAGATTTCCAGATTGTGTTGGGCTTTTACCAGTCTGTTGGCCTGTAATGCAGTGGAAACGTGGACCTCTCACACGTTGCTGTTCTGCTACTTCTACAAACTGGCCAGAAAAAAATGCTGCTTTTAAATTATCTTTAGTTAAAGACCAAGACTCCCATTTCTTATCCTCTCTGTAGGACTAGCATCCTTTGTTAAACCTGAACAGTTTTTTCTTTTTTTTTTTCCCTGGATTACTAGGCTATACATATAGATCCCAAATTGGCAAATATTTCTGAATTTGTGTGCAAAGCATACATGCACAGACTGACCGGGAACCAGAACACAATGGACAAAATATTCTGTTCAACGCAAAGAAACTATTACCAGCTCTTCTCGGTGACAGAGGAGTTCCTTTCTTGCAACAGCTACTTTTAACATTAAAAAAAAAAGCAACTCAGCCACACAATGCCAGAAGCAGTCATTTTTATGGCTGGTGGTTATTTGATGGGGGTGATTAGATTTGGACTTTGTCAAATTAAAGTCTTGTAGAAACACTGTCTGAATTTATTTTTATATACTGCTTGTCTTACTGATGGTATCTGTACACCTGATAACTTTTTCTTGCAGCATGGAATGCCTCTTTTGCTGTTTTTAGATTAAGCAGCAGAGAACACAAGGTTGTTTTCCACCTCACAGAGGTGTGGGGTGATGGTGAATGGGAATGCACAGTTACAGTGGACAGAGCTAGTCACTGAATTCTTTACAGGCACTGAATCAAAGCATCAGATAAAGAAGGAAGGAGTGGTTGGCAGCTTGACTTTATTTCCTCATAGCTTGCTATAGCAAGCTGGGCTAGGCTCTGTGAGCATTCTTGTGCCACTGCTGAAGGTGGGGCAGAGGATGCTCAGCTCTTTGATGTGTTTGTGTATTGAACAGCAATGACCCATTTAGATGAGCAGGAAGCTTTTATACAGGAATTTGTCTTTAATGTTGTAACCAATGTCTAGTTCCAACAATTACAAAGGGTGAAATTTCATTTCGTTTTAGATCTCTGTTCAAGTTTGGTGCTTCATGCACTTCTATGCAGTGATCCTGTGTGAAGTCCTGGCCTCATTTTAATTCATGGTAGAAGTCCTACAGACTCCAGGTTAGGGTTTTACTCCATTCTCTCCTGACTGGATAGCATTTCCTCTTACAGATGTTAATCAGCTCTACATATAGCAATCATACTTTTTATACCTTTTTTAAGACTTTAGCTTTTGCCTGACATCCTTTTTAATTACTTATGCAGACTAAATACACTGTAGTTGCATTTTAGCAATGTACATAATTTTACTGGTGGAAAAATCATATAAAGCATAATGTTGATAAAAAAATCAAAAATCTTAGTTTTACACAGTTCAGCTGAATAGCAGATTATTCTAAGACTACTGCCTTAATACTACCTTATACCAGTAGGCTGTAGTATATATATTACTATATATTTGCTAGTTTGGAGTGATCAATTTTCTTGTGTTTACATTCCTTTTAAGAAACTTCAGGCATTTTAGAATTGTCACCTGCCTCAACATGTGGGCAAAGTCAGTGAGAGAAGAAAAACTGGCAGAAGCTCAGCCTCAGACATCCACGACTTTTTATGATACTCGCTTCTTGATCTGAGACTCATCTGAAGACTTATGTAAGGCCTCTCGTACTTCGAACATTTGTGTTATAAAGCAGCTTCATATGCTGTGATTGAGTCACTGCCCAGTCTCCTCTGTGACAAACTACAAATACTGGGTTTATTAAGCCTTTTAAAGAACTGTTTCCTAACACTTGAACCATTTTTGCAGCTCTTCTCTCTGTTTATATTAACATACCATCACAGAATTACTCTAGTATGGACCCTTCCAGTGCTGTATGCAAATATTTAACAAGGAGATGCAAACATCTCCCTACTTCTATTCGTGACTCCCTTATTCGTAACTCCAGACACTCCAGTCCTTTTCATCAGTAGCACATCTCCCTGAGTTGTCTGCCTACTATGATTTATGGAACTTTTCCAGTGCAAAAGGTATATCTAGTGAGGGTATAAGGATGGAGTCTCCTTCCTTGGAGACCTTCAAAAGCTGTCTGGATACGGTCCTGGGCAACTGGCTCCAAGTGGCCCTGCGTGGGCAGGTGATTGGACAAGATGACCTCCAGAGGTCCGTTCCAACCTCAACCATTTTATGATTCTGTAACTACGTTCACAATGTTTAATTGTTTCAAATTTTATGATATCTTTTACATTAAAATGAGGAAAAAGTATATTTTGCAGTTGGCATCCTCCAATTAAAACACAAAAATCAATGGGGAGTTAGGTGACACTCCCTAATATCGTGAAGTCAGAGGCAAAACTCTCTACTATGACTTCTATATGGTCATCCAGTGACTGGCAGAGCTGCAAACAATCTCTAGAGAACATTTCTGTCCTCTATCACAGAGCATCCAGCAGAAAATTATTAGCATTAAATATTTTAGTAATAATGGAAAAGTATTATCTGAATCTGAATCAAAATATTACAGAAAAAAAACCCCATTCATTTCTACTTGAAACAAAAATGACCAAATATTTTCTAACTTCAGGACTATATTCTTGATATTAACTGAATTCTCACTAACTATAAGGGAAGTTCCATAAGCACAGTCCAGTAGAAGGACATATCACTAAGCTGCTAGCAATATTGTTTTAACAGCTTTTGAAACATATCACAAGGAAGCAGATGTGGCTCATATTAAGCAAGTACTGGGGTTAATATTTCAAAACACTTCATAGCTTCTTCAGTTAAAAGTCAGCATAATAAAATAAGTCTATCATTTTTATCATATTTGCTTTAGTTTTAATACCACAGATCAAAGACTGACAATACGAAGCAACATGCGTTACACACTGACACACCTTCCACTACACATGAACACAAATGTGGCTTATTAGTTTTAATGATATACTCACTTGAGTTCTGGAAAATTTTCAGATGATATCAAACTTTGTAGTGCATGATTTCCTGTTAATTTTAAATGAGTTAAACCATGTAGCCCCGTCACAGGAAAAGAGGACAAAAGGTTGGATGACACATCCCTGCATAACAGCAAATAAAAATCAGCTTACAGGTTCTCACTTTTTTCTTCAGTACTAGAAGAGTCACATTGGAAGAATAGACTCTACTATTCTAAATCGATCAAAAACGACTGCATTATAGAGGCCCCAGTCAGCAGAGCAAAGCTGCAGCAACACTCCGGAGTATACACCTATGTTTCTAGCACAAAGCTAATAGTATATATCTAGTACTTCACAAAGAATAATCTCTGCAGTCAAATTTTGACTCCAAGCATTCAAGTGCTAGTTTTGAGACCAGCAAATTAATTTAAAAATAGTTCATTAGATTGTTGAATTAAAGGGAACCAACACCAGAACAAATTCCCCCACCTTAAAGTATTCAGAGGGATGCTAGAGGGCATGGCTGCTCTGAAATCTACACAAGGAGGAGCTCAGGTGTATGGGGAAGAAACGTGTTTCAGAGGAGGATGGGTTTGGGTTGGAGAGAGTGAAGGTGACAGTTCTATGCTGAAGTTTTGTCTGAGGAGCTGAGAGAAGACAATGCAGATGAACACGGAGACATGGTTTGGCAAAGTAAAACAGGTGAAGGAAAAAGTGACTGTGATCAAGGAGAGTGAAGTAATCAAAGACAGGGAAGTTCAGATGTATTCTGTTCTCTGTTACTCCCTCACTTCCATTTATTCTATAAAACTTTTCAGTCCTCTTCATGCTAATCTACATTGCAATACTTGAGATGGTCAACACTCAAGAAGGAGGAAGAATGGGAGTCTGATCCTACAGAAACATTTTTATGCTCAGGGGTGGACTGCCAAGTTCCTGTCTCTTGGACTACCTAAATCTAAAGGGCTAGTCATAAAATAAGAGGTATGTTGATGGACTGGTCTTCTACCTTTTGTGGTATAGTGTGCTTGTGTTAGTGCATGTGTGTGTTCTACTGTTCACAACACAAATACCAAAAGGTGAAATTGTAGTCCTACTGAAATGGTAAAAACTACCACTGATTTCAGTCAGCTCAGGGCTCCAGACTAGCATTTCAGGTAAAACTCGGTACACTGGTTTAACTCTGCGCGCACGCGCGTGCCTGTGTGTTCAAAGGCTTTTTTCTTTGACTCTCTGACTGTTCTGTGCTATTGACCAACAGCAGAATTTATTGCTGGCAGCATGATGTTCCCTCACCCCTTCTGTAAGAAAGCACTGAAGAGGATCCCCAGAAAGGGATGCCATCGGCAATATTCTCCTCACGGAGACTTTTCAGTGCCTCATTCAGAGGGGAGGCTTCGTCCATCAACAGAAATCTGTACCCCTTTACAAATTTGTGTTTTCCATCACTCTGAAATCCAGCTACTGGATTATCTGTGATCCTGTGTCAGCAGGATGACTCCAGAGGAATTTTCTTTCATGTTTTCTCCATACACCCACTGCCTCAGGGATTCACCTTAAAGAGGTATTGCAATGAGAGTGGGAAACAGGAAGAAGTTAATAAAGACAGAAGTGCTTGTGAATAAGAATAAGGCCTGCAAAACTGGAATTCTGATGTTTTTACCACTAACTACTCTGGCTGAAGTTACTAAAGAAGAAAAACTACCCCATAAAATGAGAAGCAATGAAATAAAGGTGCTTACTGGAGAATGTTTCTAATTTAATTTTGAATCCAATTCCATAGTCCTGATACACAACTAATAAGGTATCTGCCCTACTGCTAAAGAGACTAAACTACTACTAACAAATTCAAAGAAGAAAGGCAGACAGACTGATATGTTTCCTGGAGCCCAAATCACTGTAATTACACTCTGGTATACGAAGCTTTGCTATAATATCTACTGGAGTTGGTGAAGTACAAGAAAACAGACATTTAGGTATGGATTCAACAGATCAGAAGATCAGAATAGAGAAAGTTTCAACTTCTGCTGAGTGGGGCAACAAGTTACTAAATTTTTGCATGTTCTTGCAAGAAAAATGTGAAAATTTAAATGTAAAAGACATATAAATACTTACAGTTTGATCAGAGATGGTAAAGAGGAGAAGGCATTGGGGTGAATAATTTTAATTTTGTTCCAAGCTAAATCCCTACAAGAAAAGTGAGTGGAAAATTACATACCCACTGAGTGAATATGGAAGTTTTCATACACTTGATTAGGGTGCCTAAATATAAAAAAGGTATTAATTACATGCAAATATTTTCAATAAACTTCTGCATATCTCACACTGCAAAATCTTTTTTTAATTTTTTCAATTATGTTAGTTAGTTAATGGTGTTAATTACTAAGGTACAACATTCTCTAAAATTTCTTAATACCCTGTCTAACTCAGTTGTTTTCAGTCTGCTCCACAGTTTCTCAAGGCAGCAGAAAGAGGAGTAGGGTATATGGACCACTTATACCCTCATGATATGACTACGAACAGCAAATCTATTGTCAGTAGGCTTAACTTCTTAATAACAATCTTCACCACTCCTGAAAAAATCAAAAAAAAGCTGAAAACAACTAAATTAAAAAAAAAAAAAGGTTTGATCCTGCAAAAACTTGAGTCATTTCTCAACAAAATTATTCTATTGTGTCTATGTGAATATTAGAAACACACACGAGATTGGAATCTATTTCTTACTGTTCTTCTTTACAGAGAACACTGCTCTCTATAAAGATTTCATGCTCCCTAGAGCTGATTCTTACATGAACCTGCCACCAGATAACCAGCTCAGTATCTCTCTCCACCTCTAACAGAAATGTTCAGAAGTAACAGCTTTTATAGCTCTAAGTTTACGTCTTTAAATTCATTGCTGCAGATGCTAAACTTCCCAATGTTTATTCTGCTTTCACAGTTATGACCTAATGGATGAAAGATCAAAGTGAGGAAAAATAGAAACAAGGATGTTTTCAGGCAAACAGTGAACAGATAGTGAATAAACAGTGAATAGACAGTGAATATGCCCTGTGTTTTTGAGAACCCAGGTGAACCACTGTTAGGGCTGTACTCACAGAGAACGAAGAGCAGCCAGCTGCCGAAATGTGTCCGCTTTGATTTCATCAATTTCATTATGATGCAAGTCACTGAAATAGCAATAAGAATCTCCTCAGTTTCAAAGGCACCCGGAGGACACTCTGCAGTACTTTAGACTGTTTATGATCCACTTTGGTACATTCTAAGGGTACGCATTTGGGATATGTCAAATTGGTCAGCAGTAACCAAATTAACGATGCTTAAGCAAATTTCATAGAGTCATAGAATGGTTTGGGTTGGAAGGGACCTTAAAGACCATCTAGCTCCAATCCCCCTGCCATGGGCAGGGATGCCACCCACTAGACCAGGTTGCTCAAAGCCCCATCCAACCTGGCCTTGAACACCTCCAGGGATGGGGCATCCATAACTTCCCTGGGCAACCTGTTCCAGTGCCTCATCACCCTCTGAGTAAAGAATTTCTTCCTAACATCTGATCTAAATCTCCCCTCTTTTAGTTTAAAACCATTCCCTCTTGTCCCATCACTATCTGCCCGAGCAAAAAGTTGCTTTCCAAATTTGTATAGAGATGCCTCTTTTTAGGCATTTTAGGATAGTTTGAAACTTACATTTTTTGAAGTTTTTTACATGCAGTAAAACAGGGTAAATCTTCCAGCAGATTGTACGACAGATCCCTGTAATACACAAGAAAAGAAAAGATTAACATTCAAAGTAAGGTTAGAAGAAAAAGATTTCCTTTCCTTGTCTCCTTTCATGCTCAATTTAAAATAACTTGTTTTTACAGGAAAATAGAAATGTGCAGACTCAGTTATCCTCTCTCATCTGTCAGATTTTGACTTCTAACTGAGGAGGAGATAGGAGGGGAAAAGGTAAGATGTATTCACTCCATATCCTACTTCTGCAAATTCCTTGCATTGTCTGATGATTTCCTGCCTGAACTGTAGACTTCTGAGTGTTTTACAGTAACGATACTGGCAGTCTGCTTATTGGGAGTATTGGCTTTGCATCACAGACTTCATATTCATCATGTTTAACTTCTGACAAATACTTAAACCATTTAAAATTAACTACTAAATACATATATATATATATACTAAATACTTGCATTTTGTCAGAGAATATCCTATATTTTTCTGGCAATAACCACAATGAACTGTAATCAGCTTTCCATTCTACACTTTTAATTAAGCAGTACTGCCTCTGATCCTTAGAACTTATATATCTTATAACTGAGTGATGTGGTTAAAGATATTGGAACTAACTTTGAAATCAATCACTACATGGGAGAAAAAGACTCTTAAAAAGACTTGAGCCAAAACTCAACAAATTGCAGAATAACTGAAACATCTGGACTGATTTATAGTATAATCTAACTAATCAAAAACAAGCCCAGGCAATTTGCAGAAATTGGAGGGAAAAAAAAAAGGAAAAGAACCAAACACCCCTCCCCTTCCCACTCTCAATACTCATTGTACATATACATCATATTCAGGGAAAATGGAATTGTAATTTTGCTGGTGGAAAGAATACAGAAAAAAAGCTTATACCTATAATTACAAAAAATGTCCTTTTTCACAGTTATTTAATATTATCAAGTAAAAAAAGTAATCTCTTTTCATTCCTCCTTCAAATCCTTTAAAACTGGATCATGTCTATCCACTTAACTTTCTTGGAAAAATTTTATTTTCACTATTACTATTCCGACAGGGGCATTTTGTAGATTCTATATATGACTTGTGAAAGTGGTGCAGGTAATGACAGTGTGTGATTTTAACGTGTTCCACTCTGCTTGTATTATGCACAAAGGCTACCACATTTTTGTTATAGCAGGGAAGACTACTGTCTCTGTCTTTATGTTCTTCACTGGTACTCTGTGGTCCAGATCAAACATGCAAGAGGACAATTCAAGTGAGCTGGAGGCTTTTAGGCCAAGGCAAAAGATGTTTAAGGATTTTTTTTCCCACTTTCTTAATACACGTGGCTCTTGGCAGCAGCAGAGGGCAAGGGGTTATGGTTTTCTGTTGAAGCACGTACCTAACTGTGCTGAGAGGAGTCTCTTGAGGACTGCTGGGACCATGTTCTCAGATATGCCTCTACTGCAGGTGCACAAACACCCAGGAAGCCTTTGTGTTTGTTAATCCACATTTGGAAGTACTGGTGGCTAAGCAAGATACACAAATTGGCTTTCAAAGTAGCGTTTGTACTTGTAGGATTTGTGTCTCAGAGCAGGGTGTTCTGCTGTATCTGAGCCAGGAGGCCCCTTCAAGATCACTGTCTCCAAGTAACTGGTTGGGTTCAGCACACCGGTATACTTCACGGCACAGGCAAAACTAGTATGTAACCTTAAATGTGAACTTGGCAGGTTTGTTCCAATCTGATGGGAATGTGGAAAAAGCAACTCTGCATACATGAAATGGCTGTCATACTGGTTCCCTACCCTTTAAAATGTCAGCTTTAATAATATTGGGTGATACTTGAAAATAAGGAATGTCAATTTTCAGTGCAGGGTTTTGCTCTTCTATGAACTGTACAATTTATTAATTGCTACTGTATTTATTTGCCTTCTGTTTAGAGATTATTTATTGTTTTTGAACAATACAGGGCATATGCAAACTTAAGTCTGTGTGCAGACTTTTTTCTGGCAACAGACTCTGTTTCTGTCTTTTATCATTCTGGAAATGATTATATTGAGTCCAACAACTAAAACTTAATTTTTCTGGAAATGTTCATGACATCCAGGCTGGTATTCAAATAATGTGTTATAATTAGTGCTATTTCAATGTTGGCCAGAGAAGTAATATCAAATACATTCCTAGTGATGTAATACATAGAGGAAAGTGCTGTTGGCTGATTCTCAAAGAAGCGGACACAATGATTACTTTCGTTAGTGATTAAGCAAACTCCAAGGACATTTCCAAGCTAAAATAATATTGGATATTTAGTATAAGAACTTTGCCCCAGCTACGCCAAGTAATAGTCTATTAAAATTTCAGTCAACTGCTTATGTCTGTTTGGAAAAGAAACTAGAAGAGAAGCATAAAAAGTACACAAAGCTAAACTCCTTACTCAGTTACATTTTCCATTCAATTCACTGAGTTAACTGCCTCAGAAAGAAAAGAAAGCGAGAGTACTATAGGAGACACAGAATGAATGAAAATAAGGCCATGTAAAGTAGCTCTGCTGTTTTTTAAACAAAACCAAGAACCACTTTACCCTTTCCTAAAAACATGCAAAGTAATTATCTTTTCCAGCAACGTATGGGAAATCCTGACTGGTATGTGGATTGTGAACTTTTTGAGGCTGGTATTTTTGAGTAATATGGGGACTCGCTCCCTGCTCTGAATTACTAGGCAATAATGTGATACACAGAAACAGCACCAATTGAGTTAATTTTGAAATCATGATGATTTCATTTGTTCATTAATCTTTTGCATTACTTTAATGTTACTAATCTTACTGAAACGTACAGCACTTGGAGATTAGGTAACTGGTCACAAGCTGATTTGGGGAGAGAGGTGATCTGTGCTCCTGTGAGTGTCCTGTTGAGAGCATTTATAAAAAAAAATAATTACTTTTTAAAGATTGCAAAACAAATGGTTTTTTTTTAGGACATTCTTTAGAATAAGTTAGTATACATAAATATAAAACAAATCAAAAATACTTCTCTAGTACTCACAAACTCTCCAGACTTGTAGTCCCAGTCAGATCAGGAAACTCTGTTATCTGTGAAGCACCATTTAAAGTCCTAGAATTTAAAACATCATTTCAATATAATTGTGGTGAGGGATGCGTGGGACAGCTCTAACATTGCAATATATAAAGACAATTAAAACAAAATTAAACACATACAGAGTTCTGAGTTCTGGTAAGTGTTGAAAAGCAGATTTTCCAACAAGCTGGATAGGGTTATCATAAAAATGTCTGCAAAAGAGGGCAAAAAAGACATTTTATACAACTTTTTAAAAAGATTTAAAACACATTACATGATTACATTATATGCAAATGAGTATACTCTGTATGCTCACTCACAGACTTGGTGCACCTCTGGGTCTTTTCTCACCCACTAGCCTATGTCCATGAACCATATGTTGAATACTGAAGTAGTCGGTTTCCTTGGATTTAAAACCAAAAGCCTGTCAAAAAACCACTCCCTCTTTCTCCCAGGTTTGCAAAGGTTGAAGTCCAAAGATGAAGAACTTTGTTATGACACGAGACAATGTTAGTGGGTGAAGAAGTCAGAACTTCACATACTTGGAGGAGATTGTCCATCCACAGCATTTGAGTTCTGCACTTCCGAAGCCATGCTGCTTTTGCTTATAAAATAACATTGCTCAAGATGAGTCACTATTTTTCTTACATTTATTTTACAATTTCTTAGTTTGAGGTTTGCCAATTAAATACATTCTCACGTAAGACCACGGGAACTGAGACTGGAATCCATCAGGAGTAATTTTTGCTATCTATCTTCTACATTGCCAGTAATACTGAGAGATCTGTAAGGAATAGTTCAACTGAAAGGTCAAGAGTGAGGCAGCAGTACTCACTCCCTTTAAATAGGGCATCCAAATTGCCACTTTTTCCATGAGGCTCGAAAATATAAGCTTGTTCACTTGCATTATTATGTGCTACACACTACACTCACAAGAATTTCTATTAGACAAATAATAGCCACAAATATGGTATTTAGTTCCACATTCGCTAACAAGAAGAGTCATTGAATAAACTGTTATCACTTACATTGTAATAAGTGATGGATTACCCACAAATGCACGCTCAGGTATTGACTTGATGTTATTGCTATGAAATCCCCTACAAAAGAAAAAATGATTTACACAGTAAAAAAAAAAATGTCAAGGCACAATCTGTATTCACAATGCAGAACAATTTTTTTTGTTTGTAATAAGAAAAGTGTCTGTGTGTAAAGGTATGTCCTCGTTTTCTGGGGTAAGACAGAACTGGAAAAAGCAAAAGAAAAAGAAAAGCAAAGAAACAGCTAGAAACAGCTGCAAAATGGCATTTTAAAATTCAGATGGTCATGGTAGGACACAGTGCTTCGTAGCTGCATGTCATGCATGTATTAATGTATGCGTATATACATGCAATGTAAATATACACACTTACGAAATAATAAAATTAAGTTAAATATTAAAAATTAAATAAATAACAATAAACCAGTGTGCGCGTGTGTGTGTATGTGTATATATAGATATTTCCCCCTGTACTTGTTAAGCTGCAATTATTTCTTTTGCTGGGATAATAATGAATTACACAAATTTATAAAGTAAATGACTTTATATATTATATTGTTGGGTCGCCCACAAAAAACTTCTTGTTGAAATATTTTAGACATGGACATGAACAAACTATCCAATGTAGTGCCTGCTGGATAGAGGGCCAAATCTTTGTCTCATCATTAACTACTGGATTTCATTCATATGAGTAATTCTCCATTGTGAAAAACAAAAGAAACAACTAAGGTTTCAAAAGAACAATGATGATTTGTGTGGGAAACTCCCATTAGTTCAGTCGGGTATGAAAAAGGCTTCCCAGATTAAATTTATACATTTAGAAAGCCTCAAATTGTTCACTGATGCAAGCACACTTGGTCATTACTTGGACAGGTCCCACATTACTGGTTTCACTTGTTTAGTCACTGTGCTACTGCTGATGAGACAGAGCAAGGCTCTAAATCCCTTGTTCTTCTGCATGCAATAAAAACTGCACCCATGCAGATGCAGATTCCAAGCAATATGAGGATTCCATTTCATCTAGAACCAGTAAACAGAGTGGTTTTGTGGCTGTATTGAATGGGATTCCCTGCATGGCAGAAAAGCTAAGGAAACACTACTTCTCAGGGCACTGTCTGGCCCCTCATCACCGCTCTGACTTCAGTTAAGAGTGTGGGAGCAGCCCCATCATCAGCCCAGAGCAGATTTCGGTGCATTTCTGCAAAACAGAGTCTACAGCACTTCTGAGCTGGTTGGAAGAGAGCATGATCACGACTACAGCCTGTGCCCTGTGGCACTGGACCCCAGTGATACACCCCATCTGAACCGAAGGTACGTTACAGCCTGTCAGTTCATGTGCTGAGCAAAAGAACTCTAATCTATCTGCGCCCCTGGGTAAGAAGAGACTAATAAGGCCACTCTGGGAAAAATGCTCCCACAGGTATCTTCAAAACCCAGTCTGGCAAACACTGTGTAGGCATTAACTTTGGGTAACAGCTATACCCACTTACTTTGGAGAGATAACTACCCCCATAGCTGAGATCGCAAAGCGCAGAGCATCTGGGACAAACTGATACGGCTCTGACTCGCTGGCCAGATCTCCAGCTCTGACTGGCTGCCTTGATGTCTCCAAGCTGTAGACAAAATGCCATATTCTGTGTTTTCAGCCTAGGCACAAATTCTGAGAGAGAAACGAGGCCTGGCCCAGAAACACCCTTAGTAAGGTAGCCCTGCAATGAGCTGAACCCTCCACTCCCTCCTCCAGAGCCACACTCTTGGCCAGCACAGGAGGTACTGAGCTGGAGTCAACACTGCCCGGGGATTCCCTGCTTTGGAAAAAAATCCCAGGTCCCTACTTAAAGTGGCTTCATCATCAGTTTGAGATGCAACAGTGCTACAACTGTGTCCAATTGCTATATCACCTTGTTTTTGTAAAAATCTATGCTGATGGTACCAGTAACATGGTAAATACTTCAAATGGAAAGAGTTCTGAACATACACACTGTTGTGTACATCGTGTGTACAACGTAATTCATTCTTTTATAATTCAGCTGTTTCTTACAATAAACTTGGCTCGTTTCTTTTCATTGTTGACATTATTTTATAGAAACTATGTCTGTGCATCCAGAAGTGTTTTGTTTACAACATCACAAAGGACTATTTACATTGAAAACAAATTGCTTTAATTTAATGGGGCAGGAGGATGGAAGAAAGCATTTAAACTTTATCAGCCAGTAAGAGTGCCACGTTTTTTCTTAGACTAGCAGATTGTGTTATTTTGGACCGCTTGAAAAAAAAACAACTGTTGGTTTGGGGCTCAAAATCAATTAATTGTGTTTATTATTTACTATATTCCAAGCATGAAGTTCCTGAAAAAAATCCACTGCACAAGGAAGTATAAAAGTTGTCAGAAATTGAATGCTCTAAACTGTATGTTGAAAATTATCTTATATGCATGCTGGCATGTTTATTAGTTTTTCCTAGGATATGAGTTTTTAAGGATTACTGATAAAATCACCAGTATTACAAAAAAAATCAGTCACACACTAGACAAAACATCCTCCTTCCTAATATAAGCGCTGTACTTACAATTCTTTTAGGTTTGTTAGTGTCCTGATAGCAGTGGGGAACTCGTCCAGACTGTTGTAATTTAAATCTCTGTGTGAAAACAGATTGTATTATTTAGGTTATGCGCTGCATCAGGGATAACATAGAATTGTTGGCATTTGTACCAGAATATTGTATGCCATGCACTGAATAAATACATACAGCCAAAAGCCAATAAATCCTCAAAAGTGTATGGATGTTTTCCAACACACTCTGTTTAGGGCACATTCTCATTCCTATTTTTTTTATCAGCATCCTATTTCAGTTGTATCTTAGCTATTCTGCAATGAAGAAACCAAAAGTGGATGTAGATACTACTAACGGATCTGCTCTTTTGTAAATTGCTTATCATCACTGGAAAGTATTAACAGAAAAAAAATCTCTCGTATATATTCAAGAACTTTGTATGGTGCGCTGACTTTTACATGGCTGATACATCTCATTATAAAGATTTCATTTGCCTCTGACTCAGTCTTTCAAGACTTAACTTAGTCTTTTTTTAATCTGATGTACTTCTCATGGTCTGTGAGACCAAGAAATTTTAAGTGGTAAAAACAAGAGATACTGGAGTTTGGAGTGTAAAAATAATTGGGAGAAATCTTCCTCTGGCTAAAACAAGTGGGAAAACATGCAGTAAGTTCAACTTTATTATTAACTGTATAGTTAATTTTCAGCTTTAGCAATATTCATATGGAGAATGTTTCTAACCACACAAATTGTAAAAAGAGTAGTTTAGCTAGGGTAGCGGCCTCTGCTTTAAGAACTGCTCATGCTGCAGCAGCAATTAGACTTCATTCTGATAAACTGACTGGAATGTAAGCATACTTCTGCATGACATGTGCATCCTTTAGTATTCAGAAGACACTTGAAACTAAAATTGAGATGTGCCTCTTTACTGTGATGCTCCCTGAGCACTGCTTTGTGAAGAATACAGTCTGAAAAACTTGAATAAAAGCCTTTTTGAATGGGCAAAACACAAATCACAGTTTACAATAGATTGAAATTGAAATAGTATCAGGCTGAAGTAATGCAGGCAGGAAACTGCTGTCTGAACTCAACAAGGCTTTCCTTCCTGCTTGTAAATCTCTCTCTCCTGCTTATTGACAAAAAGAGATTACAGGCATGTACAGTTTGTTTCTGCCCTCCAGTGATATGTGATTTCCAGACCTATGCGTTGATGCAAACAAATGATCTTAAAGCTGGCGTCCATCGTTTACACTGAGATCTCTTTAGATTATCTTGAAACTATCTGGAAACTGCTCTATATCCAATGCAATTACCGTGTTTGGGGCAAGTGCTACATTCTCCTATTGCAGTGAAGTGGCTGCACCTACACTTATTCCCAGGTTCATGACTGTCCTCTGTGTCTTCACCTCTTTCATGCCAGGTGGCTGGGACTGGGTTTGCAATTACTTATTCCATTGTTCTTTTTTCCCCATTTTTGACCAAGTGCCATGTGAATCTCACTTAAAAAAACAAAACAAACTATTACATTTTCCCTCTCCCTTTCCCGTCCCCCTTTCCGGTGCTACACTGAGGGACTTCCTTTCAGCTTACAACAGGCTGAAAGTCAAAATTGTAAAACTGCAATCTTGGTCTAAGGGATCAATGCAACTGAAACTAGGGATTAAAAAAAGAGGCCCAAACTTCTTGCTTTCTGATCTTACTGAAACATGAAAATGAGCAATACACGCTTCTGTGGATGAGAAAGAAAATAGTTACCTTTAGACTAGTGTTATTTAGATTGGATACTTTGTCTATTTGGTCCTCAAACCAGGTCTTTTATGCTCTGCCCTGCTTGAGTGAAATCTCTAAAATTTCTGAAAAGGATTCAGCTGATTGCAGCAGGTGGCAGAGGGAAAGATATGAAAGGTTTTACTGTCTCTGTAGCATTTTTGGGTTCTGATGTCTACTCTAGCAGACATGTTCATTTGTCTAGCTGTGGCAAAATACTTTGTGCTAAACATCAGCACTGTGTTCCTGTTTGGCATTCTAACATAGAAGTATTTTCAGTTTGAAAACTCGAACAGAACTATGGCAAAAACTGGAGGCAATCTGAATCTTTACCAGTGCTATTCTTTATCAGAGCTCTTCAAAGACAACTTGGATACAATTGAAATGTTTCTCTCTTCCCTTGCAAAACATACATAATTCAGCTATTGGCACTTTCTCTTTTTCCAGGGATAAAAAAACAAAATCATCTGATTTTATAACCCTCCTCTGTGGCAAGACAGCTTCTTAATGGTAAACCTTTTCATTGTGACAGTTTCCCAATCTAGCTATTAGCTTTATTGATTAAACAAGACAAATAAATAATACTAAACTAGGCAAACATAACTGTTGATGAATAGCCACTTCTTTTTCAATGCCCAGTACAGTTCTCAAATGCCCTTTAAACAATTTATCAACTGACAACGCTTATTAAAAAGGCAAACTAATTTTATAGTAAAAAATAGGATTTGTTATATAGAGTCATTGTAAACCATCACTTAGATCCTGTAGCGATTAGGCAAGCCTAAAACCACATTTAGCTTTTAGGCTATTTTTATTCTTTCAGAATATTAATGAAAACACCGAAAAAAAAAGGAAACAAATAAGAGGTCAACTCACAAAGTCTCTAGGCTGTGGAGCCCATCAAAGCATTTCTTTCCCAGGGAGTAGATTCTATTGTTATGGAGATGTCTGCAGGGGAACATTAAGCACACAGTCAGGAAAGCACACTGCACACAGTGGACTTAAGCAAAACATTTTGATGCTTAAATCAAAAGAAACTTATTTTCAGGCATGCCCCGATTACATGCAAGTCATGCTTCTGCAAGGGCACCTTTGCCGCCCTCCCTCCTTTCTGCTGACATCTCCCCACCCATGCAAGCTTCAATTTGGTTCCACAGAAGGGATTTGTTTTGCAACCACCTAGATGGTTTATAAAGGGTATATCTTGGAGTTCTAGGTTGGGGTTTTGCATATTAACTGCTGTGAAACTGCAGACATTCTCACCAGTTGTTAATTAACACGTTGCCTTAAGAACTGTGGGGGGGTGTGAGGTGCATACTTGGAAGATGTGTACTCAAAGGGTGTTAGAGGGGATGACACAGAACAGGAGCAAGCGAGGAGAAGGATAATCAGGCAGAAATAGCTATTAGCCTTGCAGAATGAAAGAAGCCACACGACAAGAAGTCATAGCTTCACTGAGATGAGTAAACTACAAAGTGCTTTAACTTGCCTTCCTTTGAAACTGTAAAAATCAACAGCTACTTTCTCAAATGTTCAGCAACCGAAAGCAACTGTTGCACGTCATCTTTCAAACAAACCTTCCCATGTGAAGGCTGGTAATGCTGCCTATTTCTACCCTTTTTAAATTGACATGGAAAAAAAAAACATTCTGAGTGAAGCTCATTAAAGTCAGTAGATACAACTTAGTACTACTTCAGGTTGGTTTCTAAAGAGATTTTTTTTTTCCCCAGCAGACTTTTATTTTATTCTTAATACTCTGCTCTCATAGTGGAGGGAAACTATGGGAGTAGCACTTTAAAAGAAAAGAAAGGCTGTGAACGAGGAGCTGCTAAGCATATACCCTTCAATGCTTCATTCTGCTCTGAAAATAATTCTAAAGATCACAGAACCTACAGACACTGAGTCTCCGTGTCCATAAAATATTGTTTCTGATGGCAAAATACAACATGTTTTGTTGGATTTTCCTTTTCTAGGAAAAACCTAATCATTTTTTTAAATGACTACACTGAGCTGTAATGCTTTAGTTAGCGTGATGAGTGTCTACAAATTCCAATTATGTTTGGATTGCTAGTGATAGAGCTTCAAACCTGTGCCAACTGAACATGCATATTCACAGAGATGAAAATCTGCCAGACTGAATAGAGTAGCAAACAAAAGAAAGCAGAACCACACACAAAGATTTTGATAGGCCAAAAATATCAGATATTGTAGATCATGAGGAAAGATTTCATTATTAATCAATATCAAGCCCAGAAGACCAGAAATAAGCAGGGCAGATCTAAAATAAGGGAACCTAAGTGAGCAGAAGCAATTAGGGAATCAAAAGAGGTAATTTTCTCCTGGATTTCTTAACTGACCTCATATCACTGTATTTCTGGTATGGATCTAGAGAATGACATTCAACACATTCTCTGTCTTTAGCATTAATGAGATGTCTAGAAGCTCAGTCAAATGACAACTCCACCCACTCCTTTAAAAACTTTAACTTGAATGAGACTGGTACTTGATGTAAACAGAGGGCAAAGATTGTACGCCACAAGGCAGTGATTATCCCCCTATTACTGGTGCCCTACACATTTACATGAATATATTAAGCACTAGGCAGAGATGGTGATTATAAAGTTCAATAAAGAGCCCTGAAGTATGCCAGGTTCCATGCTTACACTGGGGTTAGAATATGCTAAAATATGCTAAGTGTCTTACAGACTACGGCTTCAGACAGCTTGTAAATCTTGAATATATTATTCTCTCTTTAATAATACTAACATTTTCCAAAGTATCCTGAAAAAACTTCTCCCCCTCAGTCTCCTCCTCAGTTTCTCCAGCCAGTCTAGAATTTTTTCCATTTGGTACATTCCCAGAAGATAAAAAACTGAAGCCACATTCCAGAGTATTCCTTCCAGATTTTGGTGTGGGTTTTGCATCTGTTTCACTTAGTTGTATTGGTATGCAAACATATCAAAATACAAAACTACATATACTTTCTATGAAGGGAAATACATAGTTCTGGACAGCATTCTTTCCAAGTCACCCAGAAAGATTTTAGTTCATTTCCTTTTTCTAATCTTCCCTCATTCAGTACATACTGCCTTGGAGTCATAGAAGGTATACAGTTCATCTGTTCCCATTTGTTTTGCTGACCAGATATGGTGATTTTTTAAAATTCCCTTACATAGTTCTTCACTGGAGATGGAAACTTTTAAGCTAAATCAAAACAAGCAATTTAGCAAATGTGAATTTAACTGTAAGAAGATGTAAAAGATCTGCTTCTCTAACATACATATTTTTTTAAATTTTGTTTTATAGTACATATACAAACCAGAAAATTTAATCTGTATATCAAAAAGAACATTTTCCATAACAAGCAGGATTGACCTAATGGTGAAGGAGTATCATCATTAAGCCTACTGCAAAAGTAAAAGGGAACTGCAGTTTTATAGCCTCAAGTTTAATAATCAGTTTAATACTAACACTGAAAGACAAAACAGAGGTTTAATTAACCCATGTATATAGCTATTTACCTATCATTTGCCAAATGGGGAGACACTGGAGGAATGTTAATTAGGTTGTCTCAATCAACATCTAAATTAAACATTGCATCTTCAAGTAATTTATCACAAGGAGGTCAAAGCCCTGCAAAGAAGCAAGGATTGTGGCTAAAAAGCAATTGATAAAACTTACAGAACTACCAAACTAGAGAGGTTTCCAAAAGCATAGTCTGGTATGTAATGAATTTTATTCAGTGCCAATGTCATTGCCTGAAGTGCTGGTAAACTTCTAAAAGCTTGGACGGGTATTTCTGTCAAAGAATTATCATCTAGCCACAGGTGTCTAAGGGAGACCAAGCCATTGAAGCAGTTGGGGGGCACATAGTTGATGTGGTTGGCATCCAGGCGTCTAGGAGAAAAAGAAATAAAGAAAATTGACTCTGAGAAAAGAACAGTGGACTTAAACAAGAAATTATCACCAAGAACACAACAAGGATAGGCAGGGGTTGCCACATCCATTTTTCATTTTCTGAAGATTCTACATTTCCATCTTGTTTGCAACCTTCTCTCTGAGACCTCACATGGTGTTCACAAGTCTCCTAGTCAGCTGGCTTGCCACAGAGAGCTCTCCTTTGGAGCCATCAGTTCACTGAGAGCACAGGCCAATCTCTTTTGAACAGAGCCTCTGTGTGGACTGGGCATGAATTTGTTTCCTTTCCGAATTATTTGAAAATATGGAATAAAAAAAATAAGAAACTCAGCATGACATTCCCTTTCAGAATCTATAAATCACTGAGCTGTGGTGCTAAAAGCTGATTTGGGTTTCCATACGCTACCCACCCATTTCAAAAGCCAAAAATAAAAATCATTTCTGAGTTTCTGCTCATGTTTTACCCCTTCTTAAATACTATGTATTCCAATGATTCTAATGAGCAATTAAGTTCATGTTTTTTAATAGTGGAACAAAATGTTTTTAAACAGAGATCAGTGTTGCTAATGCAATTTATTTACTTTGAAAAGTAAATTATTTAATACGCTTCAGTTGCTGCAGAGCCAACAGAGGGAGCTCAACTGCACATTGTACCTTTTCAGAGTCTGCAGGTGATATCTTGGTTTTACAATTCTGCAAATAAGGATCAAATACACTAAACTTTTTGCAGATATGGCACTAGAAATACTATGTCATATAATAATTGCCTTTTTTTTTTTCTTTCCCATTGCAATGCTTTAAGGGAAAGACTTAATAGTGTGCTTCAGATTTCTACAGCTTCATGAAACACCCAGATGGTGACCTGTACTCCAATACACTCTTTCTGCTTTTAACACCTTGTTTGTAACATAAAAGCCACTCTCTAAAACTTTTCTTGAAGACATCTGTACAGAGGAGTAATTAAGTGAATGGTGAAAATAAAAACAAATTTAAACAGAAGTTTGAAAACACTACAGAACAAACAGACACACCCAGGGTACAGAGAAGTAATTCCGTACAACCTCAATTCGGTCTGTTTGAGAGAAATGTAATACTCTTTGTGGCGGACATGGTAATCTCTTTATTTAAAACTGCTTCCTCACTTGCAGTCATGTAAAATGTCAGATCCATTCTATCTCCTGCTCCAAGCTTCTTCTACTTACTGCATGAGAACAAATAATGAATGCTAAGGCTCTGTGCCAGGCTTGCAAATAACTGAGACAAGGTCAGTTGGAACAAATTTATAAAGTTCAGTGTCAAAGCCCTTGTACAATTAAATTTTCAATATAATGACTGACATGGCAGACAGCAGAGACAGAGCTTCCAAAATAACTCAAGGGTTGGTCAACAAATGGGTGAGGCTGGAAATGTTTAGAAATAGTCTTGCTGTACCTCCTCCATTCCCCAGGCAACAACCACGCTATGCCTGTGTTTTCAAATAAGGTATAATTTGAATGAGTAGATGAGGTTTCTTTGTATATGGTCAAAAGTAAATTTCTTCCCTGTGTGATGCTGGTATGTAAACTAAGAAGTTACAGTTGCATTACTTTGACAGTTACAGTGATTAAAGAATGGAGGCTTTATTCAACCTAAATGTGTTACTGTAATACAGCCAGCATCTTGTTCAATACCAAGGCTGAGTGTGCAGTTCTGGCCTCTCCACTGACTCCAGAGGAGTCACTCACAGAACCCCTGGTCGTGTGGTGAAGGCAAAAAGTCACTTGCTTCTATGTGATCCCGTGGCTGAAATGGCAATATTTCTGTTGTCCTCAGAGAAGTCAGGATTTCTACCTTACCAATATTCAGCAGCAAATCAAGGACCCAATTTTGTTTATAACTGAAGTTTCCAAATATAAACCCACCACTAGTTATGTAGGCAAAATACACAACATACAACTATTTTAATATAAATGAGATTCTAGGTAGTTGGGCTATTGTTTAAATAAACTTTGTAAGAAAATGAGAAACTACAATGATTTGTGTTGCAAGTCTTATTACTGGATTACATATCCTACCAGTGCTTGTAAGAAGTACTGCCTCAAGTGCTCTTTTGTTATCTAATCTTTTTAAAATTTCCAAGTACCGTTTTCCCTCTTGCAGATAATAAAACATTTCAGTAGTGGTTATGGTTCCTGTCATATCGTAGGTAATGCACACTGATGTATAAAGCATTGATCAAAATCGCTGTTTTCAGCCAATTGTTTTATATATGTTGATCAAAGTTTTGGCACTTTCAGAACTAAACCCATTAACTCACAAACATGACCCTATTTATAATTGAAAATATATAGATAACACGTGGTGACTTTGAAAGCTGCTATTATATTCCAGAGAAAGCCAATTTAAGGAAACAGAAATGCTTGATCTCTTCTGATAGATGGCATGTAAATAAAGCAGCCAGTATGAAATTCACCATGAGCTCACTTAAAATGTCCAAACCTTTCAAAGAAAAGGTTGAGCTATGTGGACTGTATCCCACTGGTGTTTCCTGTGACATACTGTGAAAGCTACGACCACATGCATTACAAATGATGAAAAGATATCATTCATATAGAATTGTAAACATGACTAATTTACTGGTACTCTGAAAAGGGTGAAGGTAGATCTTTGAAAAAGTTTTGATTCATATTTTTTTTGATCAATTCAATATGAATGGACACCTAGTTTTACGCCACTGGTAGGTTTCTAAGGGAGTATATATATATTTCCCTTTCTCTGAGTCTTCTCTCAAGAGCCAGCCCAGCTACAACCTAGTGATATACCTAGTGCTCAAGAAATTCCTTCCTGTCTCATTCGTGTGTCTGTCTCATTCATTCAAGGTTAAGTCAAATGCTAGGCATGAGCTCAGGAAGGAAATTTCTCCCAAGTCATTCTCCCGTCTGAAATAAACGTCTATTACATGGATTGCCTCTTCTTGCAATGGATGAGGGACTGAATACAATGAAGGGACTGGACAAGAGGAAAGCTACAGCAACACATAAAGAAGTCAAGAATACAATGCTTCTTCTGACATTCATTTTAAAATAGGACAGGCAAAACCAAATTATAAGGGCCTATACATAACAGGCAAGGGAGGCAGGGGAGGAAGGGGAGCGAGAGCACACCAGGACTGATTTCAGGCACGGCAGATTGAAGAAGGGCACGCTCCTCCCTCTCCTACCACTTTCCTCCTCTCCTGAACAGGATCTGCTATGCAGGGAGCAGCAGAAAAGCCTTGCTGCAAGGTTTTGCAAAGAGCAATGACAGACAAAGAGTGGGGACAGGGCCTGTCTGGGGCAAGTATCACAGGCAGGATGGGGTCACCTGCAGCCCCACCATCTTCACTAGTTTGTGGTGACAGACCCTCTCACGGGTTTATAGGAGTTGGGCTAAAGCCCCATGCACGGAATGGCAAAAGTGACATCAAAACTGGCTCTGAAAAGTGGATGTAATGAAAATAGAGCTGGCTATTGTGAGCTTGGTTTTTCAAACATGGCCCTTTAAGCAGGATATCCCCTTCAGTCCACAGGGGAAAATGCTAGGACTATTGTGAAAGCTTAATTACAACACATCAGCACAGCAGTTCCCACAGCTCACTTTCAGCTCTGCCCTTGTATGGGCTTGTACAGGACTGATACAAAGAACCCTGTGCAGCAGCAGCAAGACTGAAAGAGAAAAAAAAAGTCACAAGTCACAGTTCAGGAGCATTTGCTTCTGCTTCACTGCTTAGTGTAAACTCCATGTGCACGTAAAACACGAGGAGGTCTCAACAACTCTGAGAGTTTCAATCCTTAGCATTTCTCTTCATATACAAATACGCTGCTCAGGTGTTTTGGGAAACCCGCATTCAAGACGGTGTGCCAGGGTAACAGCATGTCGTATACAGCACAAACATCCAGTTCCAAAGCTATTTTCGCACTAAGGCTGGTCCTGAAGCCCCAAAAGTGGGAAAAAGTGGGGCCAGCAGGCATTGTCATTCCTAGGGTGATCCCAGGTATCTAAATACCCAGATCTGAAGTCCACGACCAGACATTCTGTGTGTCTGGGAACGCTCCCAGTGACCTCTCCTGGCCTCCCAAAGCAGGTGGCTGCATGCAGAGCGCTGATGGGATGGTCCCAGGGGTGTGTGAATTGCCAAGAGGCCCTGGGGAACAGCTCAGCCAAATGCTGCCACTGGTCAAAAGTGTGACAAGGACCCTGCTAACAGTGCAGAACGGCAGACGGTCATGGCCAGTGCCTGGGAGCACTCCTAAGCACTGTTTGCTTTGCTAGGCTGGCTCTAGCAACAGTATGTCACTGTATGGTGCCTAGGAGGACCTCCTCGGCCATCAGGCTAGGCTGAGCCTCACACTGCTAACCATTTCAGCACTTGCTTCTCATCCTCCTCCCACAGATGGAGGAGGGGTTCAGCCACACAAGAAAGTTTTTCATTAGCAGTTCTCAGGTTGAGAAATTTGTCTCCTTACAGATATGATTTAAAAAAAAAATGCTCTTGAGACTGCTCAGCAAAGATTCAGATGCCTAGTAGCTTCTACTGGATGCAAGAAAACATCACTCGGCAGCCTAGAACAGCTGATCTAGTTCAGACTATTTGCAGCCCACTTGGAAAGCAATCTGACCCCACAGCTTGTTGTGCTAGGGACTGGACCCAAATAAAGTAGTAGCACACACAGTTTGGGGATCCTTGCACCTCTGCCTTCCTCCCAGCTGCTTATCAAGCTAGAAAAGTGTCTGTGACTGAGAGGGGTGCTCTGATGTTGTACTAGCGCTCCATATTTCGGTCCCTCTTCTGTTATCTAGCGTGCCCTAGGGCTCTAGTAGTTCGCATGGATAAAACATGCAGTAAAATGAGACTGCAAGGGTGAGTTTTGAGACACCTTTATGTATGTGTACAGACGCATGCATGGGCACACACAACCTTGACTTAAACTGTGGGAAATTCCTCCTCAGGGAGCTTGTGGGTAGCTGCTGAGGTACTGGGTTTCCTAAGAAGGATAAAGCCTTCTGTAGGCTTCATTATCATGGGGTGTGACATGGAAAACCACAACTAAAGCTCCTGTCTTTTCATGAAAACAATTCTCTTGGGAGAATGTGATTTCATCAAAGTTGGTTTGTCTTTTAACTAAAAATCAGGATTATTAACACAAGCATCATACTGGAAAAATTGTTTAAAGTTAACGCTTCTGAAAAAAGGCTTTTTAACTTCAAGACTGAACTGCAAGCATTTCAGACTCTGTGCCATCAAAGTCTTCAACTCCATGTTCAGATTATGAATTTCTTTTGAAATGTCAAGTGTTTGGAGAAACAGGGAGAAGAAGATGAAAAATCCATTTTCTGACCTGTTCCAGCCAGACAAATCACTAAGAACATCCAATCTGATTTCTAGATAATCTTTTATGTAAAACTGCATCACCATCAGTGCTCTGCACATATCAACATATCTTAAAAATAAAATTGAAGCGATTTAGAAATTGTCAGAAAGTTAAAAAAAAATCATTTATTTTCTTATCCTACACCTGTAAAGTGAAATTCATTTGCTTCAATTCCAAATTTGCAGGTTTTCAATGGAGAAAAGATGGTTTACTTTTTCCTCTACAAATGTTTCCAGTGCCTTGGAAGAGGGACTGTCTTGTATTCTGCCCTGTTGTCTACTATTAAAGTAGAAGTCTTCTTAAATTTTACAGGAATGAAAGCAGGTGATGTGAGTTACTGTAAATAATGCTTGTTTTTAATTATGCTTGATGACTGGTTTGGCATGGGCAGTGACATAGTACTTGATCTGTTCTTGATTTTGACCATTTCTGTCTGACAATGCAATAGGAAAAGCTGCTCATTAACAATGATGTCTAAACAGAGAGTTAAGTTTCATCTGTAGTATTCACTATAAAGTGTTGTATTAAAATAGTCCCAATAAAAGAACAGCAGAAGTTTCACTTCTCCATCAGCAATACCAATTAGACTTCCTTCCTTTATTTAGTAATATTTCCAAATGAAGGTCTCCAACTTATCAGTTGCCAATAACATAAAATTTGGGAAACATGCTCAGGGAACAAACTTTAAAAAAAATTAATATGTAATTGCCTGCTTTATCAATCCCTTCTTGTTCAAAAGATACTTATATGCCAATTCTGGTACCTAAGTGACGTCACTAGAAATGACAAGATGGTTACACTACAGAAAAAAAAGAAACCTCTTTAAATAAATACTTAAATTCAGTGAAGAGAGTTGGCCAGAAAGCAAGTTGTTAATTAGTAACTATATTTGAAAAATAAATCAATATATCTATGTAAAAGGCTTTTGGACTATACAGGTATATTTAAAATTATTAAAAGCCTTCTTGATTTAAAAGCAGAATGGAGATATTGGAGCTCTGGGAAACATAAAATCCAGAGACCATCTGCTTACAGTCAGTTCCAAAGAAAAGTGAGTAACAGGGGAGACAGCATTTAAGTGACACTTTGAACCTTGCTGCCAAGATCTAGCTTGTGACACCAGTGATTGTGTGTTGGTCATTTTCAGTCATGGTATTTGAGAACGTTTTCCTCTTTTTGGCTTAACAGAAACAAATGCCATTTGAATTGTTAGGGCTAGTAACCCAGATAATTTGTATTCATGATAGATTTCCAAAGAAAATTATAGCCCATATAATAGACTGAAAATATTCTTCTGCTGAACTTGGAGATAACCACATCTCAAAATTCATGTGTTCTGGTTACTTCCTTAAATCCGTATGCCATAAAAGGAATTAGAGTCCAAAACAATCATCATTCAAGCACCGGTAGCTGAACTCATTTATTAATCAAAGTAGCACATCATTGTTGTTGACTACTGAGCTACAAAGACTTCTAAAACTGGAGAAGATTTTAATATTGTTAAATCTTATTTTTTGCTTCAGAAAAAAAAATATGGTTGTTTGTTTTGAGGCAACAGTATTAAGGTTTTCTCACAGATTTTTGTAGTTGAAGATGAAATGCGCAAATTGTGTGGTCATTTCTCCTTTCATAGTATATACTGAATAATGCCTGCTGCCTGAAGAAGACTGATATATTCTAAAGGCAGTTCAAGCCTTAAGAAATTTATGAATATTCATCACTCAAACTTGTCATGCCGTTCAGCATGCCAACAATATTACAACTCTGGTAAGAAAGTGGAAGAAACTGTTGTTCATCCCTGCAATATAGCAGATTTTCTTGCTCAGTGTACCACAGGTCTTTTAGCATCAATTAATCTGTCTATCAATATTGATACCTGTACTGTTATTTTTGAGCCTGGAACTAGACTGTAAGGAGAGAGTATCATCCAGAAATCTCTTTTTGTGTGCAAAAATTTGTGATGAATTTGTATAGTAAGTGAACATGGAAAACTTGTGTGTGTACATACATATCATGTGTGCACATACACAATTATATACATATTTATATAAAAATTATTTCAACGTAATCATCTTCACATTCATTAAGATAGCAAGGTGATTAGTATGGCTTGCCCTTCTACATGATTGCCCTTCTTGGGTAAAAATACGAAAGGCAGAGTTTTAAGTCCTGTCACTAGTTTTCAGTTTTTTGCAACTATGCTAACCTAAAGAAAAGGGTTAATGAGGCTTCCAGAAACCTTGCCACCTGTTTAGTTAAACACAATAAACACAAGAAGTTGTTATCTTATAGAACTTGCCTTTGTGTAGGCTTTTAACCTTTTAATTACACTTTTGAAAAGACTCCTGCTATTTCAAAGGTTTCAAGAAATAATTCCCATTGTAAATCAGAAACCAATGCAAGAACGACCTTGTGAACAGAAAATTCCTAGACTGTATGAAACAAGAAATTGAATCTCTGTACACCTTTATCTGACAGGCACAATCCAGATTAAGCAAATAAAAGAGCAATAGTTTTCCTCAAAGAGGTCTCTTTTGACAGTGATCGTCTTTCAGCCGATAGCAGCTTTTCTGTACAAACCCGTATCATTCCATCTTGGGTCGCTACACAGCTGTCTAAAGGTTTCTACTGACCGCTCCTATCCTCCCACTGTTTCAATCTGTCACAAAATACCAGTCCTTTACATAGAATACACACTGTAACTATGTTTGGTTTACTTCTTTGGCTTCTTCACCTATGGAGAGGAGTATTTGCAAAAAAGAACGAGTGAGACTGTCATTTTGTTTAGAAACTGTGCTGCAAATTCAACAGTCTCTTTCAGAGCAACAAAGGAACTCTTGTTTGCTTGGCTTATCGTGTTTTGGTCCACAGTGTCTATAGAATGATGTGATCTCAGCAAGATTTTTTTTTTGTTTGTTTAGCAGAAAGAAAATCTAATATAGTCACTAGACCAGCATTTTCTCATGACTTTTTAAAAGATCAAAGGAAAGAACTGTAACCTCAAAAGTATATGGCTAAGATATTTCAGTCTGTGTCTGGTCAATAAAGAAAAAATGCCCTGACCAAATAACAATTATAAGATAATTAATTCTTAGGGCTGTTTCACCTTTACAAACCTTAACGAATGCTTTGTATATTAAGGAGGTAAATATTGTTCAAGACAGACATTAGAACCTGGGAGCTAATATAGTAAAATGTGTGCCTGTGTAGTGGTAAGTTCTACACAGATGACATAATTTTGCTAGAAATCAATTTGTTTCATTAATTCCGTTCTTCAGATTTTGGATGAATTGAAGGTATGCAAAAGATGTTAGCTTTCTGTTAGAACCTCTGTATACACAAAAAAAGAAGAGAGCATGTTTAGCACAGCATGCTTCCCAATCAATGTATCTCAGCTCTAGCCAGACTAAATAGCTTGGTATATATGCTACCCTTGTCATTGTTAGACTTTTAACAATGATGCTGGTAATCATGCACACTGTAGCATTGTGTAACTGTAACATTTTTTGCGATAGTTACCTGAACTTCTCTAATGACTTCTACATTAGGAACTTGGAACTTTTTAGGAAAATAATTTTATTTCAAAGTAATTCTGTGAAAATATATGGTGATCAACTAAGGCACAGAAAGAGTCAGCTGATGGTTTTGTATGGCCAAAGAATGTGCTTGCCTATCTTCAATCATCTAGATATTTCAAGCTGCACATTCAAAGTTAGTAGATACTTTAGAAAATTTAGCCATCTTTTTTTCTTGTATTGGGTGACAATGAAATCCTGTGGATAATTCAGAAATAGAATCTATTCTGCATCCTGCATTGAGACAGCAATGGTGGTTTTGCAGCTGGAAAATGTGAACTGCGAGTGCAGTAGAAGGTTATCAAGTAGTAGTAGATTATCAATTAATAATAATCAATTGATTGAACAACAATCAGACGGATTTCAGTACAGGTAGACGTAAAGTTAGGCATGTGGGGAAAAGGAAATTCCCACTTGACATGAGAAACTCCTAAGTAGCTATTAACATGCTAGGAAGAGGTCTTGAAGTTGTAGTAAGTGCAAAAATAATATCTCAGTGTTCAGAAAGGGTTAAGAAGTTAAACAAAGCAAATTTGGGGCGGTTAACAGGAAAGTGAACAAAAAACATCCATAATTCCCCTCTATAAATCCAGGGTGTGCAAACACTTTCAGTATGCTGTGCAGGTCTGATTCCTCCTTGACTCGTCTCAAATCAAATATAGGAGAATTGGAAAAAAGTTCAGTAAAGAGTGACAAGGATGACCAGATGAAGGGAATAGCTCCCACATGAGAAACGATTCAGCAGTTATGACCAATGGAGATATGACAGAGGTCTATAAAATCTGGGGTACATCAATATCGAGCAGCTGTTTACACCTTCTCAGTCCTGCATCTATCAGCATCTATCACCATCAAATATGATGGTAAATTCCAAGTAAATAAAAGGAGGTACTTCATCACACTACAGTTAGCTGATCGGCAAATAGCTGCCACAGAAAATACTGAGTGTTACATTGGCTCAAAACCAACTGTACAAACTCACAGAAGAAAATCCTTTCAGAGCTATCAAGTTCAAAGAAGCCGCTCAGTTGAGTCCCTGAGTGCCAAGCTTTGGCAGTTGGGACAGTTTACCAAGGGAGTATTGTTATATTCTTTGCCTGACCTTTTAGTTTTCCTTTGGCATCTGCTGTTGAAGGTTGGATACCAGGCTAGGTCAGCTTTTAGCATGACATGGTACAACCATCCTTATGTTATGGGGCACAAGCACATCAAAATAATTTCATTCATACCACGAAGCAGCCAATCCTCACTCCCAGTCTAGGAAATCTGGCAGGAGTTCTGTTAAAACTGAAGCTTGTGCACTGAGTCAGCATGGCACAGTCAAGAACTATAAATATGGAGACCTGCCTGAAGCACAGAATATAATTAAGCATCCTCTAGTACACTTTGCTTCATGAGTTAATAGTACTTTCCATATTGCTTAAAAAGAAAAAAATACAGCAAATGGAAAAAAAAAAGGTGTCACTTGGGATTCTTTCTTTTCCCCTGTAAAGAATCTTAACAAGAAATCATGGGAAAGACCAGTGCTCAAGGGACCATATTCTTCTTGACAGACAGAAAGTATTGCAGGGCAAGGAGTGTCTTCATAGATGAAGCCAGTTCGTAACACTGCAAAGAAGCTGCCAGTGTCACGAAATTACTGTAATGAAATTAGTCACTCTGATGTTTAATTGAGAGTATAATGCTCTTGAAAAGCAGCTCAAAGAGAGTTAAAAGAAAAAGTTGGTTAAGCACATTATTAAGTGATATTAACAGGTAATTAATAGGTAATCATACATTGTTGTTAATGCAAGCTTACAGGCTGATTTATCAAGGATACTCACAGAGACTGCAGGCTGCGCAAGTTCTGGAGTGCTTCAGTAGGAACCTGGCGTAGTTGGTTATTCTGCAGCATCCTACATTTTGAGTAGCACAAAAAAACAGAATCAACACAGTAAAGATATTTTTTTCTATTGCAAATTTTCTTCAGCTTACCTCCTTTGTGCTGTTTTTACCTCAAGATTACAAGTAAAGTAACACTCTACACAAATGCCCCATTCCCCTGCCTCTTTCAAAATGCTAGTTCTCTTCAAAGCAAACAAATACCTGTAGCATATTAGCTTTGTTAACAGCCACACATCAGATTTAAGCAGGATTTTCAAAGCAATTCAGGAACTTAATAGATTAAATCTTACTTGCTTTCAACAGGGCTTGAGCTCCTAATTGCCTCCAGTGATTCTGAAATTGTCATCCTCATGTACTGATTTCTTTTTCCTTCTGTACTACTTCAGTTTCTTATTCTGATAAAGCTCTGAAGGACTGATTCTTGAAATTCTTACTCAAGAAAATGCTACTATGGCCGACAGGATTTTTAACTGTATGAGGAGTTTATGATTTGGTTTGAATAAATTTATCTCTGTAAGAACTGAACCTTTCCCAAAGAAATTAATTTTCTTGAAAGTAAGGTTGCTAGCAATGACCTGACAAATCTCTTTTCTGAAGCTGTCACATCATTTAGTTTGCAAAGATAGAAAAATCACTTTTCATTCCAGTAGAAACTTTTCTTCCCTTTGAATATGGTTTCATTCACACTGCCTAATATCCTTGTTTGGACCAACTCTTATATATATAAAAGGACTGTATCTGGGTAACACTGAAGTAGTACATGTCTTCAAAATGAGGCACACTCTATGAGACACTGTAAATGAAATCACTTTTGGCAGGCTTAAACCTCCTTAGGTCAACAAGAGCTATAGCTGGCCAACTTAAGAGTAGATGGAGTGGGAAGCTCTTCATACTTCTTTCCCACTTACGTATCTTTGCAGTAGAGTTCTGTACACTTTTATAGTAGCATCTGGCTTGGCTTGACACTGCCTAGGAGCTTGGCATTCTTGCTAATAAAATAATTTCTATGAACTTTACATAGGCAAACATCCAGTCTAGCAGATATATAGTGAAATTTGGTCCACTAATAATTTTACTAACTGTATATATTGTCTTATTCCTTCAAGTAATATAGGATTTAGTCATTTTTAATAGTTCATCTTAGAGTAATTAGATTGCAAAGAACAAGATACAAAATAAGAACTGGATTTTAAATTATATTGTGTTCTACAATAATGATTTCCCCCCCTCCCTGGCTCTCAAGAAAAGGAATGGGCAATTTATTCCCACTTTTGTGTGATCATGAAAAGTCCAAAGGTTTTTAGACCTGAACTCAGAACTTCTTGGACAATTAAAGAAACTATTAACTGAACCAATTTTTACCTTTGATATTGTACAGAGACATCTACTTGATGAGCAAGTTGTTTTTAGAATGCCATTAATGTTTTCCAACCTTTGTGTTTAGGACATTTTCTATATGAAAAAACAAAGATTTAATGATGTTCATATGTATCTTCACTTCAACTCAATTGTTCAAAATGAGCTGATCAAAATACGTAATTTACTTGATCAAAACTTCACTGGTTAATTAGTTCCCTGGAGCTTTTAGGAAATCAGAAATATATCAAACAACACACAGTTTACTTACAGCACTTTAAGACTGAAAAGGCCAGCAAATGCTCCCTTAGGAATGTATGTCAAGCCATTTCCTGCAAGACGTCTGCAACGTTTGAAAAAGGAAAAGAAAAAAAGTGAATACTTTTTTTCTTCATGTGGAATTAATTTGGTTGTTAAAAAGTGCAACACAGCTATGTTTGAACGACTGATGCCAGAGGCAGTAGTTTAAGAGTCTTGTTTTGTCATTAATACACTTTTAAAACCAAAAAATCAAGAGGAGCCCTTAACTGTACAGTTGATTTACTGACAGCTGGACTGCAGAGACAAAATGCAAGTTCATTATAAATCAAGCTTATGGTTTAGAATGCACATCTAATTTTTCATGGTGTTCTTTTTTAAGCATTAGAGCAACCTCAGTAATGAAAATACAGATACACTAACAGCAGTAGCATCATCAGACTTACAGGCATGCACTTCTGGAATTGCACATGCATGATATCTATGCACGTCTAACTCAGCTGTGCATTTAACTCATGTGCACATAATATCAAAACATATCCACACAGTAGTGACTGCAGTTCATTTTACGATAACAACATATAAAACTTCTGTACTGGCGGAGTCATAGTTTTCCTGTAAACAGACTTATAACAGTTCGGCATAAAGAGCATTTGCTAAAATTTGTAGGGCTTTTTTCCCTACTTCTATTGCATCCTCTTTCTCAGAATGCCTGAAAATACTTTACGGACCTAGGTAAGTACAACAAATACCTCTGTAAAGTACATTACTCTGACCAAAAAAAAAAACCCAAACCAATATGTCCGATTTGTGCCTTCGGAAGAGATTCTATACATGATGTGAAATAATGCCATTAGTATGTTCCCCATCAGTGGAACTCCAGAGCATCTTGCATTTTCCCTCCTGACATTCCAGTTCAGCAGGAATATGCTATGATACCTGTTCCACAGCTGGAAAACTGACTGTTTGAGGTCAGATTCCCAGTCAAGTTCCCCATGTGTGTGTCAGTAGAACCACAGTCTGTTCTTAGGTGGCCACAATTATGGGTTGATATGATTTGACCCTCATATTTGCACATCAAGTTAAGCCAAGTGGAATCATGTGAAATTTCCCATCAGCTAAGATACTGGACATCAAAACTGCAGACAGTTGCCACAGGACAGCTGATGTGATGACAGAGCTGTTGTCTGATTTGGCATCTGGCCCCTTAGGAAAGACCAGAGGACTAGATCCACCAAATGCCTTGGGTATCAAGCTGCCAGAGAGGAAGTAGGCATTGAAGTAGGCACCAGAGCTGCTGATCTTGTTCATGGAAAAAAACAGGTGCTTAGAACCGCAATCCCAAAGACCCAGCACTGACCAGTTCTTAAACTTCATCTTCCTTTGGATCTCATTTGGCCCAAGATAACTACAGGGTCCTGGGCACACCTTCTCTTTAGACATCCCTTCCGTACAGAAAATACAAATTTGGCCACAGAGAAAGAAGATGTGATTCTAGACGCTAACTCCAAAGACTTTTCAGGAATCTTCAATTTGTGGAAAAGGATCTTCCCTGTACACACACACCTGTAGAGCGATGTGACCTGTACCTCTTCCTCTCCCTGTTCAATGAGCGTAGTTCTGTTCTGCAGACGAGCTCACATTCAGACAGAGCTGCTGAGCTCGTCCCTCACGTGGGAGCACACTGGAGTCTGATGTTCAGGCATCTGAGAACTGGGCATGTGCATCTGAATTCCTGCAGGCAGATCAGTGAACCAAACCTGGCTCACTCTTGCTCAAACGTGCTGCACTCAAAGGCTGAGCTTACTTTATTTCAGATGTGTGAAGGGCTTCTCCAGCTTCAGCTTTCATTGTGAATGGAAATGAATGGCAATGACTTTTGGGTTGCTGCTCGATCAAGCAGGTGCGTGCTAGGCTAGGGATGTCAGATCGGTTCCCTGAAAGTAAATGCCATTTGTGGATCACAGACTAGCAGAGGGTAGGGACCTCTCTAACCCTGATCTCAGTTGTGATATGGAGTTTTGGAGAAACTGTGGACTACTTAACCCCCTCAGCAACCTTCTGCACTGTTATTTTACTGATGGGACTGCACATGAGTCTGGACATGAATCAGAAAGTGAGGAGTTTGCAAAACTTTACTGGGAAAGGAAGTAGGTACAGGTACTGAGGTTTCCACTTATAGCTAAAAGTACTTGCTTCGAGTGTCATATGCAAAGTTTGATAAAGAGCAGACAACTAAACCCGTATCTCCAAAGACTCAAGCTGTCAGGCCACCATCCATTCTTAAGAGTTGCTGTGTTGCAGTGAATTTCATAATTGTTGCAATGCAAACTGCCAAACACACTACATGTTCATACTGCCTCTTGGAACTGGACTATTCTTTATTAAAAGGGTTAGCTAAGAAAATCAGACTTTTTTGAGAGCTCCTGGTGAAGGACTCTGGAATGATAAGCATGCTCCTCCCTGCTCCAAATGCAGGACTGTGGCTATATGACTGGGACACTATCCAGCTTTAAAGTTTTGTTTCAACGTGTAATACTTACTTTTCCCAGCTTAAGAGCATCATCATGTTTTTCTGTGGTAAGCCTTAATGTTTGCCATTTTTTTTGAAAATGGACTGTCATAATTTTTAAAACGGTTTTATGGTACCTGTAATGTATATCCAATATAGTCAGAAAGAAATACCTATGCACAGAGACATACATATACAGGTACACGCTACACGTCTCACTGACATTCAGCATGGTTTTAATGAGATTGTACTGCACTGGGTTGAATTTAAGCTGGTCTCTGATGGCTAAAACTTTTCCATGTAACTTTTTTTCCTGTTTCCTATTGTGGTCAGGTTTTGGGTCAAAAAAACCTGTCCTTGGGAGAAGATTTGCCAGAGTAAACTGTTGTCTGATCACAAGGTCCATTTGGGTTATCTGGCTACCCACAATAAACCAGCCGTCTGCATGGCCTCAGCTCCAACACCTTTCAGAGGAATATCTGAAGCTGACAGACAGCTGTAAGCAAGGGATGCTGAACCATGCTCCTGAGCTGTTTTGAATGATGGCTACCTGCACTGTTAAACTGAGATGTAATTTTTCCTTTTTTTTTTTCAGATTCCAACCCTTGTTTTGTATTCTGCTTCTTTTCGTTTTAGATCGCAACTTTTCAATTATTAAACATCTTATACAAACACTAACAGAGCAAACCACATGGTAATCTTCAATTTTGTATGCAGAGCTTCTGCATTTACTCCTTATGAGTTTTTCAAACCTCAGATTATTCTTGTAGTTCTGTTTTAATTATTTTTCAGTTTGGAAAGGGCTCTCACTGATTTTGTAGACAGTGATTACTATCATTTTATACAATACTTCTGTGCTTATGCAGCAGAGGATCATGTTCACCATGTATACCCCATCAGATTTCAGTAGAGGATTAAATCTAATGTATCACAAATGCCAAAATGTCTGCTGTTCTCTTAGCAAGCAAATTGACAATGTCAGAAAAGGCAGACTTCTGGCAACATTTATTTTCTATATAATGATGTAGTCTGACTTTCAGTTACTGGAGTAAATTCTATCTCATGACATCCTTTCCATGATATTCTATGGAATCAAAGTCAGGCAAACCACCTATCCGCTCCCAGGATGCTCCGTAAGACCACTTCTGAATACTGGCACAACAGCAGCATCTTCCCAGTCCTTTGGAATTCCCCAGCATTGTGGGATTTGGAAAAAATCAGCAACAATGATTCATTGAGCTCATTGTCTAATTCTTTCAATATTCTTGGATGAAAGTTAGCACACCAGATCTTTAAGACATACCGCAAAGCTCGTGAAATTTGGCTTATTTGTTCCCAACCATTTTAATGCCTTCCTTGTGGCTTTTTTCTTGCTGTTACTATGTTTCTTTTCTCAGTCTTGGCATAGGGGAAAATGAATCCCCTTGTTGACACTACAGGTATCTATCAAGCATCTGTCACGGTTTACTCTTCTCCATTTCAGGGACTTTGTTTTCCATTCCTCTAAACTATTTGAGGGAAGCTGCCCAGTACTTTTACTGAACTTTGGATGGACTTTGGGTAGTGATTTCAGTCTGGATGAGTATCGCTTTCCCTGAACAGATGAGGATGGACATCCTATCTGTCTCTACAGTTCAGCATTTAGTTATGATTTCTGAAAGCAGGAATGAACTAGCTTGTTCATAGCACTTACATAACCAAATGGTTGGCTTCTATGGTTTGAAGAACTTTGAATTTCAATTTTTAAGAATAATTTCCTTTATTTCAAGCATTGCTGAGATTTATTACTTTAGAAATACCACATTAAACAACTTCAGGATCAAAGTTATCGCATCTCTTTAATGATAAGGTAATTGAAAGTACACAGCATTATTGACTTTGGATCACATTTTTAGAGCTGCATTATTTTAGAACTAGATTATACTTATGCTGCTTCATTTCTCTTGCAAATTAAGACACAAAATAATGGAGGCTGGAAAACTTATGGGGATGTGTCACCCTTAGTACCTGCTACTTGACACCCTTGAAGACAAGATACCGGGCTACTTCTGGCTTAAGCATAGGCTAAGATTTTACACTACTGCATATTTCTTTCTAAAAGATGTAAAATAAATGAGCTGACAGAAAAGCACGTTGCCTTTATCCTTTCAAACGGCAGCAGTTTATAAAATATATTTCAATGCGGTTCAGCCCAGCTGGCAATCTCTGCTCAGTGTTGGAATAGCTGCAGTGCTACCGTTCAGGTTCATGGCCTACTCTCAGACCTAAGAAAAGGCACGTCTGGTGTCTCCTGTGAGTATTCCTCACCTGTGTATCCCTTTTTTTTGTATTCTGACCTCTCCTGCAGTATTGCAATTCAGAGAAATGGTGGTCCCCAAGTCAGGAGAACATTCCTAAAGACAACACAACTAATGAGACACCCACAGAAAGTTCTGAAAATGATCAGAACCTTTTTGTTTTCCTTCTGTTGGTGCTCATGTCATAAAAGAACAGCTTCATTCCTCAGAAAGAAGCAAATAAACACGAAGGTGTGACTGAACGGTTAACTATTTCCATTACTTCTCTAGCACAAGAATTTTTTTCACCAACTCAAAACTGCTTTGTGTGTGTATGTTTTCTGCATCAAAACAAATCTTGCCTGGTACCAAGCCTTCTCATTAGACAGTAAGACTAAGATATGGGTAGTGGCTGCTTTTCTTCTTTGCTTAAGATCTAGTCCAACAAACGCTGAAGAAGCACCTGTAAAGTGTATTTCAAAATCTGGTAGTATCAAAACGATAGGAAAGATATAAAAGGAAGATAATAGTCTCCTTGAGAAACAGCATACATTTATATTAAGTAACACTCATGCTGTGTTCTAACAGGATTAGCACAATGGAATTTTCTTGAACAAGTTACTGATCAAATCTTTCAAGGTGTGGAAATGTAGGAGAATAAATGGTACTCTGGTTCTTGGTATGACTCAACCTATGGCAGGAATAAGCAGTATGGGAAGAGTTAAACTCAGAATCACAGAATCACAGAAACACAAGGTTGGAAAGGACCTTCAAGATCATCTAGTCCAACTCCACTATTTAGAAATGAGAATCCAGTGAAATCTGTTTTAACTCTCTTTCTGAACAGACACAGTTAATTAGAATTTCATTACAATTTAAAGTTATGAAAAATATATTGGACTCATGTTATAATGCTGGTAATCTACAACAGCAATACAAGATTGATTATGTTCCTAGGCTAGTGCCAATGCATGTTCTTTAATACAGATTGGGTTACATATCATACATGGACATATTAGGGACTAAAGATCCCTAATCATTTGTGCTGTATTGTATTTAATCACTCCACATGATATTTATTTGTATGTATTGCAACATGCTATACATAATGTAACTACGAGTGCACCTCAAAATCATCTTTCACTGTGCAAAGATATTGAGAGGTATTGACAGAAATAATCCCTTACTATCTTGCATTTATGTCCCTTTGGCTCTGCATTTTACTTCTGATCATTATTTTGCTGATTTTATTTGAGGAATGAGAACAAAGACTGCATGTACAAGAATGCCATTATGAATTTGGCCATATAAATATGCATATATAGAAATGTAAGTTTAAAGATGGGTAGGTTACCATTGATAATGTTACAACTTAATCAGTTTTACATTTGCCTGTTTTCTCTGAAAACGTTTCATTCCTTATTTGCTACATTATATTCTGCAACTAACAGAAAATTGGAAAGGAATTCTACAGACAAACCTAGAGACTGGTGAAAAAAATCTGTGTTCTTGTGAACAGAAATCGGAAGTACAGAAGGCCTGAGACAGTGAAAAATCCCTACAGTTGGGCCAGTTCTGCTACTCTGTGGTACTAATCTTGCTGAACTTGGTGCATTAGTATGCCATGTAGAAAATTTCCTTCAATTGGTGAAATTGTGCATTGTCCCTTTTATATCTTGGGTACAGATAAGAAATTCTCTTTTGTAATTCGAAACTTCTTTCTTTAAAGCCTGATCCCTCCTCTCCAACTGTCGTAATTGTTCTGAGTAACTGATAAAGATAAGTGGTGAAATCGTAGTTCCATTGATGTCTGTGAAAAAAACTGTGCTAAGTAGAAATAGGACTCCTATCTGCATCGTGTCTCAGTATCGTATTTGCCAGTGATTCACCTCTTCTCCTAGGACTTGCACTAGCACTAGTACCAATACTAGAACTATTCTCTCCCATTTTTTATAAAGGAAATAGCAGTTTTGAAGAAACAATGTGGAAGCATAACATGAAAATGTGCATTTCCTTTTTTTTTTTCCCTTAAAAATCCTGTTCTGGATATATAAAACATTGCCCCCGTTCAAGGAATAATTACTAATCTTGAACCTTTTGCTTCAATTTTCTTTCCTGTCAAACTTAACCAAAGACACACATGTACACAATACATACACTATGTATACATTTAGTCTAACTATATAAATACTCAATATATAACATATATTTCTATGATCATAGCCTTCTTCAGTTTACATATGTATCTATAAATGGACAACAAAATGTTCTTGCTTGTCATATTGAAATAGCTCTGATAATATGGATACTTACTCAGAAGTCAACTAAAAATTTGAGATACGAGTTTAATCTGATATTTATTAATGATTATTCTTGGGCCAATGCAATAGAAATGTATGAATTAATAGGTGATTAATTACTGTGTTAATTATTAATTAATGGATGATATCAGCATGTATCTTTCAAAATGTTTTTGAGAAATGACTTTGTTAGACTAGTAATTTAAATGTTACTCTGTATTTTAATTATCTTTTACTATTTCAATCTGTCACATTAATTAGAACTGTAATCATTATAGTAATATAGAAAGAAATGTGGGTCATATGATATATTAAAAAATCTGATGCTCAGAGAGATCAAAGAAAAAAATAAAAATATACTCTCCTTTCTTTAAAAAAAGGGGAGAGGAGTGTGCAAGTCGTAATTGTGCTGTACATTATGTTTATTGCTACTTACAGTTTAGTAGGAAATTCAAATATAACACAGTCTGCTCTTGCTTTAGGGCCTAATTGCCTTTTAAAACGCATGTGCCAAATTCTGAGAGGGTGTAAACTGGAATAACTCCAACTGACCTCAAGCAGTTGGAATGAAATCAGTGTGTATTTGATCTTGAACTGGCTTTGATAAAAGAGATCTTAGATTTTTGTCAGTTAAGGATGTGGTCTAAAATGTACTCTTTTTTTCTCCACTTACAAAAGGGTGAGACTTTCTGCACCTGGCGTGATCCAACAGTGTGATCCAACAACCACTACGGACAACTGATCTCTCCTTTCATGAAGTTGTCCAAGGTCAGCACTCAGAACAACCTGCTTTGCTCTCAGCACAGCAGAGGCCAGTGCCAGAGGGCTCTAACAGTGGCCTTTTGCTACACAGGCGGCCAGGTACCTGCCCTCTGACTTACAGCATGGTGAATTGTTAGGGGGTACTTCAACATTAGCCAGGAAAACCCCATGCTGATTCCTAGGAGTGGATTCCAAAGATATCAGCAATAAGAGAGAGAACTTTACTTCCACATTTGAAGAATGCCGTCATCAAATCACTAGCTCCAGAATAATCCTAAATTTGTTAAAATATCTTGCTCTGTGTTTACGTGTTACAGCAAGATGGAGCAACAAATGGTAGGTCAGATGCATTACATGTCCTACTTTGGGTCTTCCAAGTGTTGTTTACAATTCTGATACTGCTTTTTTGGTTTTATTCCAGTAGTGCCAGTATCACCAGGAAGGCTAGGAACTAATAATAATCATCATTACTAACAGGAATTGGCTGAAGTGTACTGTAGAACAAAACACCATGATCAAACTATCAATAATGAAAAATATCTTTACTGTTTTGTCATTCTTGTGTGATAGGCAAAGGACACAATTCATATAGATCCAAGTTTTGATGTTATTACTTTTCTCCAAGTAGTACACTGAAGTGACACCAAAGAACTACTGGAGAAATTACTGCTACTCCTGTTTGGAAATTAATAAACAAACAAACAAAAAAACAAATAAAACAAACAAAAAAAACAAAAAAACCCCCCACAACTTAGAGATAAGAACTGTGCTTGTGAACTTACTAGATACAAATGTAATATGGGCTGAACTCATGATCTGTAATCCTAAGCAAGTGAAAAATTGAACAGTATAGGCAGAAGAACCCTTCACTGCACTGAAATCAAGTAGTATACAAACACACTGAACTTCCACTGACAAAAAACTATTTCTGCATGCTTGCTACTGGAATACATGCAGAACGTGTAAGACTTAAATTAAAATCCTGCCTCAGGATCTACAGATATATAGTACATTTAATAAAGCGTAGTTTCACCTAAGTTAATTAAGTATAATTTCACTATCTGTATTGATCGCGGAACACAAAAAGCTCTTCCTGTGACTTTATGTGATAATGTAAACTAGATCCTAATGAATATTGCTGGAAAATAAATTACAAGTTCCAGAAAGCATTTAGAAGTTACAAGCTGAAAATATACTTTAACGTGCATTCAGTAAGAGCAACGCAGCAGCACTGGCACGGCGTCTTCGATATCAACATAGAACATTCCTTTTTCTTACTTGCATGCATATCTTACTATTTTCACTTCTCTTTTATCTTGTTCCCCTCATCTTCTCCCCTTCTCCCCTTTACACCACAGATGCACAGTAGTGTCAAGGGTGCTCCCTGCAATTTGCATTAAATATTTCAAGAATAATTGTTTGTCAGCACGATCTATTCTACAAGCAATGCAAGCTACTCTAATTTAGTAAGGCATTTGCCCCATTGTTCATCTTCTTTTTGTTACTCATCATAGCAAAAAGGGCATTTCAGAGGGTGCCAGGCTGACACTGCCACATGAGAAAGTTCTTTGCTGTTATTCAGCTTGGTGGCATCAAAGGGACAGTGACAAAGACACTGACAGCTCCAGAACCATCAGGGCCCTTTTTTGTGAACGCAAAAGGTTCCAAGTTGTCATCTTGTACAGCAGGAATCTTCTGCGCTTGGCTTTGTTCTTTTCTAGTAAATCAAACCAACTGTGGATGTAAAAACTAGGGGAGAAAACTACTGTAGTTGCTTCCAATTGATTAATTAGATAAATATCTTCTCACCGTTTTTACTGGCGTATGGTTAATTTCAAAATGACTGGTGCACTTCCCTCTGTCAGGACTTTCAGTGCCTCCCTGTCTGTCTTAAAGCAAAGTTGTGGAGCCACAGCCCTGAGTTATCAACAAAGTCTGTCCTACAGCAATGGAATTTACGATGTGCCACTGGCTGTTTGCCTGGCTGGTGACAGATACGTCTCACTGATAAACACTGCGTATTAAACACAGTGGCATACTGTGAACAGATCACCTCTACATGTATGAGTGTATAAAGTGAAGAAACTGAATTCACAATTTATGCGAAGAAATCGAATTCACAACTTATGTGTCAGTTAGTGCACAGCACTGGAATTACATACCAAATCTGAAGTGTTTTAGCAGTGAAAGTTCTTGAAACATTCGCTGATGGAGATGGCACAAGCACATTTCTACCAGGAACAGCTCCAGTAAAACCTACTGTGCAAAAACTGTAAAACTGATATATAAGTGACATCAGAAGGATGCATGTGTAGACAGTTTGAGACACTAGATGATACCCTACTTTTACTTTTACTGTGCATGTCTGTTGCAGGTATTTTTACTTTTTTGCAGGTTAATCTTTGGGAAACACTTTGGTATTTAAGCTTCCTGTCCAAAGTATGTTCAAGTAAACTAAAAGATTCCCCTCCAAAGTTTTGGACTATGGCTGCAGCACTTTTATGTTTACTACTAACTTATATAATAGTAAAAAGTGTAGAACCAGTTTTCAGTGCTAACCACTATGTGCCTGTATCAGCACAAAAATAAAGATGGTACATGACCCCCAGGAGCTAATACTCTCAGTTTTCAAAGACATAAATGAATAGAGGGCTCAACCCCACATTGAGGGCAACATGAAAAACTGTGGACATGTATGCAATTCCCTCCAAGTTTTTTTTAAGAAATAGCATAGGTCTCAGTTAACTTTCCTGTACCCGTATGTAGGTTGCAATTAATTTAAGGTGGCTTTGTCACTTGATTTTGTTAAACTGCCTTATTCTGTAAGTAAAATGAATGTAATAAAACAATCTTATTTTTTGTTGCTGTTCTGCTAAAACATTTTAAGTTGCTGAAAAACACCAATGAACTAAAAATCACTTGGAGTTTTGCTCATGTGTGGAGTGTTCCCGTATTTAAAACTGCAATAACAGCCTCATATATGTGTGTGCGTGGGTGCATGTGCATACATTATTATATATGCATATGTTTGTTTGTATGTATATATGTGTGGAGATAACTCTAGCTGGAGATATTTGTAGTTAGGCCTGATTCAAGTAGTTTTAAATGATTACTGGCTTTCTTCCTCGCTCTTTACAGAGATACTAATTTATAGAATAAAACAGTTTCAGGCACTGCTTTGAAGTGTTAGTAATCCCAAAATGATAGGCCTACATTCAGATGGAGTTGTCTGTTAAACTTTTAAGAGTCCTAGCCTAGGTAATTCTTTACACTTTCTAAAAAGCTTTTTTTATGCATTACTCTAACCTATTGCTCTACTAATACAGGCATGCTAAACGCATTGTAGAACGACATACATCTAGAAAAACTCCATATAGGATAGAGTCTTGGGCTCAGTCATACTGATAAATATCTGCAGTTATTTTGAATTTATAATGAAGAATTTTACTTAATAGTGTTGTACAAGTCCATGCAGAGCAACTTGCTGATAATCAAGCAGCTGAAGCATATTTTTTTATTGGTGGGAGTTCCATCATATGCATTTTAAGAAAAAATGATGGTCCTGAAAAGCCTGAAAGGTCCATCATTTTCACAAACAAAAGATCTTGCTCAAAAGTAAACTTTCTAGGGGCCAGAACAGTTTAGTTTTCAAAGTATCACAATGTTTTCCAAAATTCTTGAAGGAAAAGGCACCTCAAAAATACAACATAGTTTCAATATGTTGTATTTCAGTGATCAAAGCCTTTGGTTAAGGATAAATGCCAGGCATGACCATCAGGACTGCAAGGATGCTGGTTGCAGAGGTGGGTGTCTAACCTTGGCTGGAAGAGTGGATCAGTCAGCCTACGTCAGAATTAGCTGAACAGACCTGGTTTATACATCCTTGCTTTGGAGTCAAAACAAGTTGTTTAACGCTCTTAATAAAATCTCAGTTCTTTTGGGGTAATGACGTATCAGTATCACCAAACCACACATCCAGGACATAACATTCATGCTAAATCTTAGTGGATCTGTCATTATCCTTTATCAGATTTTTGAACCAGGCCTATAATAAAGGGATTACTAACACATTTTTCAATGTTAAAAAGCCCTAGAAAATGCATTTTTAAGCTCCTGTTGTTGCTGTATTTCAAAGAGTGGATGGACATTTCTAAGATGCATTTTAATCTCACAGAGACATTGCTTTGGTCTAAAGATCTCATAAAATCTTATTTTTACAATGTCTGCATTACAGGCCAAGTTACATTTTACAATTGTCCCCTTTAACTGAGCCACATTAACAAAACATAGAATTCCTACATATGCTGGGAATAAAAATCATGTAGTAATGCCTGGATGAGCAAAATAATTTTAATACACACAATCACTGCTCAGAAATGAGTGTAAAAGGAGGATGGGAACTGCAGTGGCTATTACTCCCTACTTGAAAACTGAATATCCAGTTCCCTTTCAATTGTCTGTACTTCTTTCTAAGTAATACTAGACTGAATTGTATTATGTGGCTTTGAACGTTGCAGATGCTCTCAGCACATTGGGTTTGAATTTGCTTTAAGAAGAGGTAATCAGTTACGTCACATCTTCAAAGGGTTCACTTTTCTATGCTTATTTGAAAAGTGAATACAAACTGGAAGGCTGTCACAAAACAGCATCGGAATGATTGGCTTGTATGAAACAAATGGAGGAGCTGACAGTGTGCATGTAAGGCAAAACAGCAATGAAATATTTTCCTGGTACTATAAGCAATGAAAAACTGAAATTGCATAATTTGGAAGAGAGGGTTGTAAGGATAGTGCTTTAACGTTTAAGGTGGAAATGTAGGCCCAGCACAAGAGTAACACTTTCAAACACTTCCGAAGTTCTTGACCAGGAAGATGAAGTAGACTGTTCTCTCAAAACAGTCTCTCAAACAGTGATTTAAGTCTCACTATTTGAGTCAATATCAGGAAGTAAGTAAAGGAAAAGACAGAATTAAAAGAAATAATGCTTTGTAAATGCAAATGCTGCCAGCAATAAATATAAGACAAACAAAAATATATAAGGTGAAAAGGGAAAAGAAAACAGAAAAGGAAAACCTGCTTGCAAATAAGGTATTGTTCAAGCTCAGTATCACCAAAATGGTTTTCATTTCTTTTTTTCTCATAGATGCCAGTTGGACAGACCAGACGGAAAAATTCAAATGACAGTTAGCAAGGACACTATAAGTCGTCAGTGCAATACCCACCTAAAGAAGATGTAAATTGCAGAGGACTGTGCACATTTCATAGTTTAAAACAGACTCTGTCTTTGCAAGAAGGGCAGAATCATGACTTTGCACATCTTATGGGGGTTTTACGGTGTGTTAGCAGCTAAACTTGCTATAAAAGAGGGGACTTTCACGTTTAAAAGCTTATAAAGCACGTTTTATAAGAGCCTGGATGCCTACACAAATCTTTTAATCAACTTTTAGAGGTACTCCTGCAAATGCAGGTGGCAGCTTTTTCCCACAAGAGCTATGGTGCATCATTTACAGAATCTCCCATCACTCCTCAGGAACCTAAATTTTCTTTTAAGCTTGGGTCATTGTAACTAGGGTTACTGCTAAATCCAGGTCTCATGAATGCACAATACTTTTCACTTTTGGTTAATCACCATCACTTCAAACTAGCATTCCTCTTTTGATGTTGTGCTTGATCAGTTAGTTTTTGCAGTGTAGTTTTTCCCCTCAGTGAACGTACTAGATAGTGTAACTAAGTATTTTGTAGGATTCTGTATTTTACAATCAGCCTTTGGGGATGCTAAATTTAAGAGTAAGGAAACAGTAATTAAAAGTGATTAGGACAAGAAGCCTTGATACTATGAAATGTGGACTCAATTGTCCTTGACACAGGCAGAATGAGGCAGCAGGTTTTGATTTTGATTATAGCTCTACTTGCAATTTTAATAAACATGAGCCAGTATTCAAACTTTTAATATCCTGCTGCTTAACTATTTCCAAAAAGCAATCTAGTGCTTTTAAACAGCCTTTGTTTAAAAATTTTAATTTGTTTGGCTCTGTCCTGCCTAGAGAAGTTGTAGCCTCTCAGTAAGTCTCTTATAAGTTCATTTCCAGAATCACAAGCAATCATTTTTTTCAACTAAGTGTTTCCGCATGTGCCAAAAGTGTCAGGCTGACAGCTTTCCTGCACCGTTTTATCTGGTTCCCACAGTAAGTATGAGAGACAAACACAGGAATGTGTCTAGTGCTGACTATGCCCATCAAGGATACAATGATACTTACAGCTCTTCCAGGAAGCGGAGATTGTGCACGGGGTTTGAGGGCAGCTTAGTAATGTTGTTCATACTGAGATCACTGTAGGGGAAAACAGACAGAGACTTAATATGGTATGCCACAACTGTGGTATCCAGCTGTTCATTCCACACATTTTTAAGTACTACGTTAATAAAAATTAGTTCCTCTGCCAGAACTGATGAATCATTATCTAGTTAGCACTTTGAACATTCTATTTTCGTATGAAAATAGCTTTGTCAAACCAATACAGGCTGTAGCATGTTCCTTGTTTCCAAAGACTCTGGAATGTTTTATCATGCTCTATAAATCAAGTTGGAATACTAAACAACCCTTTTAGCCTACACAGTTTTAATAAACCGCTGTACTGTATTAAGATTTACTTGGAGCAGTAAAGTAAAACTACTATGGTTTTCATTGCTGTTGTTGCACTGTAGCACACTTGGTTTACTAAAGTAGACACGCAAAAGTGTACAGATACAAACTATCTGCATGATTCTTTACATTTCATGAATACGGAAAAATTTTGCTTTTGCTGTACAACCTGCTGCATGGTCCGATTGATTTACCTTGTATTACATTAGGTACGTTAGGTGTCCCCAAAACCCAACTCACCTGAGTCACAGAAAGGACATATTTTCAAATAATAAACATCCCCTTTCTAGAGTGCTCTTTTTTTGCAGGTTCTCAAATTGCATTAAAAAAGTGAAACGAACCGTAAAACAAGGGTGTAATGTGATCCTGCTCTGTAGCACACTTCCTGGTGGGGTTCCACAGTAGTTCCTGGCACAGGAAACAACCAGCCATATCAGCTCTGTCAGAGCTCATTCGGCTATGCCTTAGACTAAATTTCATATAATACTTTCTTATTCTTAAGGTGTTTCTTCATTGTTTTCCATTGTCTTCCCCATGCCCCATACTATCATTACAATTGACTTGCATTAAGAATAAAAACTGTAAACAGATCACATAATAAAATTCTGTGTAGAAGATATGACTTACACAACTATGTCAAAATTATTACAGACATGGTTAAAACAAAAATATCAGAGGACTGCATATTTTATGCAAATGTTACATGATCATTTAAAAAAAACTACTTATATATATATTTGTAGCAGCACTTACACATTCTAGCTACTTTGGGTAGTATTTGGATAACTTTATTTCTTCCAGCTGTTGAGAGCTCACAAGGTAAACAAGTTATCTGTACTTTGGTGGGTAGGCGTCCTATTCATATTCCATCCAGTTCTTATTACTCAGTCTGTTTCACATTACAGAATATATGTTTTTAGTCAGCAATGTTAATTCTGACGTTTGATCTTTTGCTGAATTTTAAAATGTGTAATTTAAAAACATGCTTCATGTAGAGATTTTGAAAGAAAGGGAATGTGTTAATACTTCACGACAATTATCAAATCCCTATTGGGTAAGGTCTCTCTGCACCCACTTCAAAATCAAGGGATAATTTCAGAGCTGTGTATTTATTAAATTCATTCTTTACTGCAATACTTTATCACCTAATTCTTTCATACAGTTTAGCAGGTTATTACCCTTTCACTTTGATAAAGGCTCAAAGGATTTATTCTGGCAAAGGAACAAATACATGGATTTATTTGGCAAAAGAAAAACTCACCCAGGTAGTGAATCATATACTACTGAATATGAAAAGATATTTTAACATTGTTTTGATTGTGAGATTTTCACCATATATCTTCATGGGTTTTTGTAAACACACCAAATCACATTTTAGACTTAAAAAGACAGAGTTGGTTGAAGGTGGGAGCAATTCTTCTTCACATAGACACGTATTTAGGGCATTCTACAAAACCAGCATTAATCAGTGCTCTGGCTGACCAGGAAAACCTGAAGCCTACTTTTACAGTATATTAATTTCCAATAGTAGCAGACAAGACTTGTCTGATATCCACAGGACCCCAAGTCTCCCAGCTCTTGACTGATACCTGATAACACCTGTCATAAGCTATCTGCAGACCAAACTCTATTATCTTAAGAGGCTTAGAACAAGAGAAAGCCACTTTGACGCACAACAAAAATCAACAACACACACACACACACACACACACACACACACACACACTTTTCTTAAAAGCATCTTTAGACCCCAGAGGTGGATTTACCAACAGTGAACTCCATTGTCCTAGTCTCCTTTGCAGATTCCACTTACATGGTGAGGTATGTGTTCCTCATCACATGATAAAGGACAATCTCTTCTTTTTCCCAGTCTACATGGCAGTAGTTGCTAGCTTTTTTTGAGCCTACTAGACAAATAATCCCATTCTGTTAGATAGGTTCCTTTTTTTTTTCAAATTATTATTTTCTTGGAACATAAAATACAAAGATACTCTTGTGGAACAGGACAATTAAATGTTACCTATACATATTGTTTCTATTTTTAATAGCTTTCTCATAAACTCCATAATCTCCAGATTTGTTCAATAACATCTTTCCAAACTAGTTTTTAACACACTGGTAACTAATATACTGACTAGCGCAGTCTATGTTGGCAATGTGTTGTTGTGGCCATAACGGTTTAAGAATCTAAGGAGGACTACCGTAGGGAGAGGTAATATCTTTTGATTAAGCTAACCGATACAGCTCGAAAAACTCAGAAACTTTCAGACACAAAAATCAAACCCCCTGCTTTTCCCACCTGTACCATTTGGCTGATTAGATGACATTACTTCTCCTTAAAAACCTTACAGTGCTTGTACTGGTAAAGCAGTAGTTCACCTGCACCTACAGTTCTTAGATTTGGAATGGATGCATCGGGTGCATTTCATCCAATTTTTGTTCATTGAAGGAACGAAGGGACTTATGAGAGAAGTCCCATGACCACGAGCTGCTTCTAGGGTGATGTACAGAGAAGTGAGACAAACAAAAAGAGTTAATGCAATGCAATCAGTCATTGGATCTCAAGTGAGCAATACTGCACCGTTTGGGCTGCTGAGCAGAAATTCTTCACAGTGCTCCAAAGACAAATAAAGGAGGTTCTCAGCAAACTTGCCAGCCTTTGGACCACACTGCCAAGAAGACATAGCTGGGGTGAGATTTATGGCCATTAGCTAGATCAAGCACAGCTAACAGCCAGAAAGAGCAAGCTGGTAAATTGTGGGCTTGCATATTATTACTATGAAAAACGGTAACAATTGTGATTGATATGTCTTATGCCCTGCACCTGCAATGGCTTCTCTCCAAAAAGTGCATCAAACAGGTTTTCTGATTTCTCCTTTCAGTGCTAGCCTGTCAAAATCAGTAATTTGCTCTCACTAGAAAAGAGAAGGGGATGAAAGATGGCTTGCACAACACGATTTGTAGTGTAATGTTGAAAAAAATAGTAAAATCAAGGTACAAGGTCTTTAACTATCCCCAGAGGAACTACTCTGTTTTTATATCAGATCCATTGCCCAATTTTGCTTTTGTGCATGTGCATGTATACTCAGCAAAATCCAAACAGCTGAAACTGCAATCCTTTCTTGTCAGCTTGGTAGAGTCTTACAAGCTACAGTGATGGAAAACTTAAAACTATTAGAATCCTGAAAAATCTTTAATAAGTTGATATAACACAACTTTTCCACCAAAGCACCTGCAAATCCCACCGATGTCAGTAGAAGCTGCATGATTAAGAGTACACTCTGAGTTTTAAAATGCTCCTATTGTAAACAGCAATAGTATCAGACCAACATGTATGAAAATTAACCTTACCATGAGCTTATGAACTGTACTGGAAAGGCGACAGGTTATTTTGAACAGTCAAACGAACATATCATCTGTTCTCCCATCAGCATTCCTGCAGCCTATTGCCAACTGCTGACTATAAAAGCAACATACCAGCAAATGATTCTTTCATCTTTTCAGAAGATAAAAAGATTTGCTTCAATGACTGGTGTTGGCAGCACAGCTCACTATAATGGTATCATAATTATACTCTATGCCAGTCAATCACCAGACTGTGTCTCTGGTGACTTGAGAAAGGAATCCTACCTGTGATGAAATCATAAAGTGCTTCTATGGCAGATTATTTTCTGAAAAACGGAAAATATTGCAAACTGCACCATACATCTATCCATTTTTTACTTGGTGACTATATGGACAAATTCTGAGCATCTGCAAAACAGAGTCCAGAAAGGCAAATACAGCAGGTCTTCCGTCCCCTGCACAGTTTTGTTGTCCATGCATATAAATGCTGAAAAAAATATCCAGTTACCATCTTAAAGGTGAGTAGGTCACAATAAATTCCCTAAGGCCAGTAAAATAAGTTAAGTGAACTAGTTCTTAACATATAATGGATGAGTCTGGAGGCAAAGTTACTAACCTGTTATTAGCTGTTATTACAAGAGATGTTTCATTGACTATTCATCTTGGAATCTGTTTGCCACATTGTTCTTATGTCCTTTAAAGGAGAAAAAAAATCTGTCTTGGGATACATGCAAGGCTTCTACTGGCTTCCACCAACCTATTCATCTATTACTAGTATTACTATACTAAATATTATAAACTTTTCTACCCATCACAGGGCTTATACCATAATCCAGTATTAAAGACAATCAATTTTCTAGCCTATCATTTTTTAACAGTTGTAACCTGATTTTTAGAAAATGATCAAGCCTTACTATTGGGACTGTTACTTATGCTTTCTCTAGGCCCAACAAGATGTATTAATAATTATTTTTATGGCAGTCTTTGAAAGATAAAGCACTCACATAAAAATACTGACAATAGACTGAATACACTCACTAAGTTCCTACCAGGTGAGAACAGCTCCTAAACTAAGGCCATTTCCTTAATCCATTTACAGTAAAACTGGACACTATCTTTAATGTAGTAATACAATACAATGAAAAGAGGTGAGAATTACTACGTCTGTTCCCTTGCTATCTTTTTAATGCAGCACACTTGCTTTCACTGTTGGCAGAACACTTTACTAGCTCCACTGTTTGATGGAGGAACGTGCTAGCTGTTAAGTGCATGCTATCTACTACTGCAATTGCTTCGCTATGGATATTAAAAATAACTTCATCTGCTATGGCTACTTAAGGTAGATAAATCTATTTGCCAACACTGTAGTAGTAGTTCCTATTTCTTACACACAAATTCTTATAGCACATCTTCATTCAAGGGTCTCCACAAACAAATAGAAGAATAATTACCATCATTTTACAGAAGGGAAACTAAGACACCTAATGGTGAAGTGACATGTTCACAGTCAAACAACAGGTTATATGCCATGGAGGAACCAAACACTGATGATGACTTGTCCAGTGTCCTTTCCATTAGATCACACTGTCTGCCCCGCAGCACTCACACAGCAGCCTTCCAAATGGTGGTGCATAAGCTGTTAATAACCTCACAAAACAGCTACACAAAACTATGATCGTATTTTCATTCTAACGGTCCTAGATTACATTATCTTTCAAAATCAACATGCAAATTGGTAGTCATGTATTTCCATGTTTAATACACTCATGCAGAACATTGTAAGCACTTCCTGACAAATTATACCATTTCTTCTCACAACTAGCTGCAAACTGCACCTGTGGTTCTTTGAAGGACTCCACAGTAAAACTACGATTAAGATGCAAATTTCCACTAAATGATTCAGATTTGAAGCAGCAAATCTTTTTACTCGGACAAATATTCCAGGGGGAAAAAAAAAAAAAAAGATAGATTTGCAGGAAGCAGCAGTAAAGAAGGAGAGTTGTAACGCATGTCACGTGTAGCAAACAACCTCTCCATCGAGGTATTAGCAGTAAACAACAAATGACAATATCATGCATATTTCTGTCCTCCGGCACACTAACAATGACCAATGCTAAAGTTAAATACTTCAAATGTCATTATCCCATGCAATATGACTTGTAATTGCAAATGGTCAGCAACTGATCCCATTCTATACATTAATACAGAAATGATGCAAAGCTAAAATGAAGTTGCTTGCTACTCATTTTTTACAGAAGTTTTGTTACTTCACTTTGAAGTTCAGTTTCCAGAGACCCAACACCTTTGTATTAAAACACACCCTGCAAAAACAAATGAGGTTGTGTGGTCACATAAGAGCAGACCTGGCAGTGAGAGTATGTGTGTTGGCACCTCTCCATGAGCTTCGTGCCAGTATGGGGCCAGTACTCCCACTGCCCCCCTCACACTCTCCTTCCCTTCCTTCCACACACCAGTGGTGTGACTTCCAGCAGTGCATTTTGCTTACAGAAGACATAACCTCTGCAATTGTAAATAGGTATCTATGGGAAGGATCTGGTGCCTTGAACTTAAGTAATCCAGCAAGGTCAGGAGGGCTCCTCCTACACCTCTTCTCTGCTGTTGTCTACAGATGTAACCTGTTGGGTGAACATTAAATAATGGATGCAGGCGAACCATGCCGACAGGCTGTGGCTGGACTCAACACAATCTAAAAAAATGCTGCGGTCAAAATCTGAACTTCCCGACACCTGTCACTGGGTTCCTCTAATGTCACAGACAGCAAAATCTCGTTTGTTACTGAAGCAGCTCTGTATCACAGTCATTTGAAACAGCATGCATTATTCCTGAACATGGTAGGCAATTCTGTCATATAAACAGCCATCAAAGACTTGCTTAAATCTAGACTGCAGAACATTTGTAAAGCAAACAGTACGTGCATGATTAATCTTTTCAGGAAACAATTTTGCCATTCAGTTTATCCAAGACTCCAGCAGAGGGAGCAGGGCAGAGCAAACAATTAAGGTCAAAAAGAAAGTAAAGATCAAAGATCAGATCAAACACACACAGTGCTGAATTAATGTGACAAGTACCTGACATTTTATTTTAGGTACAAAGATTCTGGCGCTCTGCTTTTCTTGTGCATTAAATTCATGATGCTCCCTGGATGAAATTACCCATTTACTTTCAAAGGTGATTCATGGCTGTTCACTTGGCGTTGAAGAGTCAGTTTGGTAAGTAGTAATTACCCAGGATAACTTACAAGAACATTCCAACATGTCAATCATTTACTGTACTTAATTCACATAATTTACAGCTTAAATATCTAAAGGAACATTTTATAACACAGGAGCCAGCAGGAGCAATTAAAAGAGGCCTGAATGGAATTCCTCTTCCTCCCATGCCCACAGATTGCATTAGCATGATTTTACTTCATGAGTTATTACTTGTCTCTGCTGCACTAATTCAAATAGATTATATGAGTACTGCAGACACTATTTATCTTGTTCAAATACTGAAGACAATACGCAACAGGAAAACCTATCAGTTTTTATTGCAATTTATGAAGAAGACTACTAGAATGTTTGTTCTGTTTTTTATCATTACCTGTTTGTTTATCAGGTACTGTTTAACTTGTTTTTGATGAAGGACAGTACAGTTAAATTCAGAAAAGTTATGCAGTAGAAGTGACAAAGTCTAGGAAAAAACATCTTGGTGTCTCTTAGTTCCAAAACATTTCCTGCAGCTCCAGGGTTTGCTTATTTTTACAACTAGTTGATACAAAAATGACAAACATTTAGGAAAACATCCCTTTTTTTCCTGAAGAGGCACATTCATCCACTTTAGAAAATGTGGGCCAAATTTCCTTTCAATTCTAGGTTTATAATTTCATCTCTCAGAATTCAATGAAGCTGTTCCTAACTTATGGTTATTTATGTGAGAGGAGAGGATCTACAAAACACAGAATAGTTTGCTTACTAGCACACTACACTTTGACTATGGCAAAAATGAATTAAAAAGATACCTGAGTTTAGACAAAGACTCAAAATACAGGTCTAAAGCCGTAAAGGAAAACTTTCCTAGATCGAATATTATGGGCCACACAGCCGATTGGACCCAATATCCAAATGGAGGGTATGCACAGCATATATTTGATAATTAATTATATAATTGTGCATTATATAATGCACAGATCAATTTTAATACTCATTTTCACCAAAATATCCAATACTACTTCAGGGAGGCTGTTGAGGGTGAAAATGAATCAGGATTAGCCTGATTTCATTCATAACAAGATACACTGTAAATAACTCCTGCTGCCCTTAATTTGCCTCAACTCAATTCCATAGCACAGATTTGAAGATTTGAAAAGTAAACAGCTTTGACAGCATCTACTGCAATCGCACTCTGTCTGTGGCAATATAAGTCTGAGCATCCAGAAATCTGTGCACAATACACCTCCACTCAGAGCAGGAAATACAAACGCTACGTTGCACAGCGCAGAGAGCCCCCGGGTGCAGATGAGTGAGCTAGCTCCAGAGCTGGAAGCTACATTACCACGTTAGGTGTTCTCAGAAAGGCTAATTATCCCTGGTAGAGCAGGACACTGCTGTGACTGTACTAATTCCACAATGCAGGGTCTCTGCACAATGTTACCTTGTGTGATGTAAGGTAGCAGCTCTCTTAGATATAAACTTGGCATTTCTAAACTGGTTCATTGCAATGTGTAGACATTGACAATTGGGTGAAATTCTCACTTGGTAAAGGAAATGGCAAAAACTTCATTCAGCAAAGCCAAGAGTCCACTTCTCTGATCCTAACTAATCTTCTTATCTCAGAGGAGTTGTTACCAAAATTCTGGTTAGCTTCTTCACTATTCCTATTCTGTAATTTCCCATTTTCTTATGCATTGGTGCTATATGATTGGATTTGTTTTAACACAGCACCATCACTTCTGCTTTTATTATACCTCAGCTGCACCTTGTCTTGTTGAAAATTAATCTAAGAGTTTCATCAGTGAAAATGATGCTACGCTGTATGACAACTACCAGAGTTCTAATCTGAATTAATAATTTGACTGTATTGGTGTTGTTGCTTAGCTGAAATAATTCCTTACAGAATCTTGTTTGTATAGCATGAACAATCCAACGGATGGCATATTACCAGCACACTTAGTTTCAGCCAACTTTGCTACAAAACGAATTGCTCCTGATCTCCTCCCACCCCAGCACTGCCCATCCCTTTTAAGGGTGCTGTTGAACCAAGGTTGGCAACTGAAATGGATTCAAACAAATCCAGCAGGAAAATAAAAAATGGATTTAATCCAAATCATTCCCTGAGCTGGTTCATTGCATTGCTGCTTGTGCCACCACACGCCAAAATGTAGAGGACAAACAAGGGAGGTGAAGCAGAACCGTTTTCTTTCATTTGGCAGTGCCGGCTTACAGCAGTTCAGGGTGATCTTACACCTAGGATGCAAATATTCTCTGTCTTCTTCAGATATACAAATTTGTGGATTTTTTTTTTTTAATACACACACACACACACACACACACACATTTGCCCTTTATGTCTGACAGAGCTTGTTTGCTGAAATACAACAGGGCCTCCGCATCTGCCAGCTTCTGGCTGGCTGACAGCTTCTTACAACACCTCCTGTGGAGCTCAGTGGAATGACAGAGCTGTCAGATTTTTCACTGACAGACTGAATACCAAAACTTCTGCAATAGTAAGTGCCAGGAACTATTTATAGTTTGATTCTCACAAAGATAATGCACTTAAAACATTGCATTTCTCCATCAAGTTAGATTTTTTCGCTTGAAGTGTTCAAAATTCACTCATCATGAGATACTTTCACAAGGGCTGGTATAAAACAGTCTGAAGATAAGGAGACATCAAATCCTTAATCTTATACTGACATTATGTATACCTGGTCCACACACATTTTGTTTGCATCTAACTGAACAGCTGCCCTTTGGTTCTGCACAGCACTGAAACATCTGAGCTAGCTGTAAGGAATTCAGGGCAAGGACCAGGGCTGAGCGTGCGCTAACATACTGTGCCAAGGAGAAATCTCCAGTAGGGACCCCACACGTGTTGGACAGGGCTGGCATGTTTTCATGTGGTTATACCAGCACAATCTTCAGGGAGAAGGGCTGTGCTCCTTCTTGTATGCAAGTGTCTTCTCTCTGGATAATTTCTTTCCCTTTTGAATAATTTAAATTACTGGAATGAGCACTGTACAATTAATACACAGGCAAAATACTTCAGGACTATTTCTGCTGACAGCAGCTGGGCTAATACTTAGTATGAGTAGAACTAGCAGACTGATCCAGAATAAATGATCCCTGTTTCCTTCCTTTTATTTGCAGTGTTTACATAATCTACTGTTTGGCAACCTCATTTTGAGGCCAGTGACCCACCACTTCTTGTGATTGTTACAATGATCAACAGAAAATCTCTTCAGGGCAAGCAATTAATTGGTACTGCTCAGTCAAAGCCACTGATATGTCTTAGGTTCAGGTTTCAAATACCAGATTTGGGTCTTCCCGGAGATAATAGAGACCAGTATTATAAAACTTCAGTAGCCAAAACAAACCTTTAACAAACATAAACTAGCAACAGTTTACTAGCAACAGCTGGCAGCAGAGCTAACTCTATTGCACCTGTGCATACACGAAACGTGTGCTCCCTCTAATGCACCTGTCTCTTCTGCTTTTTTCGCACATGAAATGAACTTTCCAAGATCTCTGCTCTTTTCTTTAGCTATTCCAAATGCCGTAAAAACGCTGGAAAGAATCAGTCGTCCTATTATTTATATGTCTTACAACTCATAACACAGCAAGTTAATGTCAGCACTAGAGCAGTGCCTGGGGGTAAACACCTGGCTCCACTGATGTTGGTAGCAAACCTCCCATCGACTCCCATGGGAGCAGGACGTCATCCCAGGCCTGTGGTGCCTAATGCCAGCTTCTACCCAATAGGCAGTATTTCACGGTCGTGGAAATCATACAACAGCAAATCACTTTGCCTAGAGTAGTGAACGTAATACTGCTGGGTTCGCTGGGAAGATTTCTACCTATTTTTTTCCAGGCTTTTTATTTTATTGTTTCTAACATCTGTTGAGTTAAAGACAGAATGCTGTTAGTTTCGGTCACTAAGGAGAGGAAGGTGCAATATTTGCTATTGAATCACGATTATACATTTTTTTTTCAGGTGAAGAGGTTCAAAAATATAAGGATGTGGTTTATCTCTGCTTATTTTACTTCAATATTCTTCACTGTTACAGCCTTTATTTCTTTTCTCTTTGGTTGTAATGGCTGCTTCAGTTATTCGGATACTTGTATTTTAATTTCTGATGTTCTGTTTCCAAAGCAATTTGCTGGTTCTGCTTGTTTTTCCCTTCCTCCTCCTCTCAAGCCTTTGCTCAATTTTTGTCTCACATAAGGTCCAGCTTTCTAGTCAGCTCCACCAGGAAAACAGAAGGTCTACTCACAATAATCTATATTGTGATAGTTCTTTCTGGGTGAAGATGAATCAACATTTTGGAACTAAAGGCATATACACTCTGACACTCTGGGAGATCTCTCAGAGGCTTAATTTACCTTGTGATGGTCAAGTAGCACAAATGAACACAGCAGCGCCCACCTCCTACATGGCAGCAACTGCTGATCACCACTGGTCTCACCTTGCACAAGAGTGCACAAGATGGTATCTGCCACGTGCTGGTATAGCTGCGTTCCTCCACCAAATGGCGACAAATCAGATGCCAACCTCAGAATGGTGCAGGTGGAAATGAAATACAGGACGTCAATAAAGTCAAAGCACTCACTAAGCAGAAGCAGGTCTTTAACAGAGGTGTTACCCTTCTGTCCACACTCTGCAGAATCCAGTCAGCCTTGCCCTCCCTTCATGAAGCGTTTGGAGTCGGTGGGATTCAGACTGGTGCTCCTTTTCACAGGCCTGGTGTACAAAGGGACGACCGCAGCCCACAGTCTGGTTTCAGTCTCCCATTCCGCGTGGGGGGCGGCGTGAAGACTAGCTAGGCGAAGGATTCCCCTCTTGGTCACGGTCTGGGCATTTGGGTTGTAGCGCTTTCACATACTTGCAGCAGACTGAAGACGATGGCACTGCATGGCTCTACATGTATTAATGTTGTTGCTATGAAAAGGACCGCAGGCTCTGGCAGATTCTGCTGCTTTTTTACTTGTGTAGCTTTACCAAGTTCTTCAGAATTTTCATTTTGATTCCCCTAGATCCAGCACAGCACATGAAAAAAATGAGGACTTCAAGCCATCCTGATCCTAAATTAAAACCCCTTTTACAAAAACGCGATAGTCTAAGGTCTCTTTTTTTCTAACCTAATCCCATAATGGTCATTTTTTAATAAACACATGTGGTTTAAAAATGAGCTTTTAAATAACCAGAGAAAAGAAAGGACAGAGAAACAGGTTTTAAAACGTCTGTGGAAAAAAAGACAGGACTTTATTTTAAATAATTAAACTCAAAGCTCAGGTGATTTGTCTTGTCACATACATGTATAATGTATGAGGTTACTTTTATTTAAAAGCCAGTGCTAAAGAAGGAAATGGTAGCATCATTAACAAATGCTATAGGGCAGAGAGTCTTTTCTGGGCAATTTTTCAATTCAAGAAAATTTTCAAATTTGTATTTCGCCATTTCCAGCTTACATATTAAAAATCTATTAGCAGAAAGCCTATTGAAAAGCTGACCATGAGCACAAGAGACTTTTTCTGGAAACACTTCTATTCAGTTCTCATGGTTGAACAAAAGCAGATTGGCACATTCGGTTATATACAAACGTCCTTGAAAGGGACCTCACCCCCCTTTCCCATAGCCACGCGTTTCAGGGCTCTATATGCTGAAGGAAGCCAGTGAAAGGTTTGAAGGGGTGGGGAGACCAAGGGCTTCCACCGAGATCCTTCAAAGTCCTCATCGTCTATAGTGGGAGGATTTCCCTCTAAATCCCTTTCAATAGCATATTGATGGCTTTGAAAGCTTAAATGGCATTTGTCAACCATCAGTAAATCTTGAAAACTGTTTCTGCAAATAGCCCAACTTCGAGTCTCAGCTTTTCCCATTAATCTGTACATACGGCCACTGAAGACTTTTTCAGAGCCGAGATAATGCCTGGATTAAAAGGTCCATTCAGAAGGGAAAACTTTAGCATTCACCTTGTGTACATAGCCATTTCACCAGTGGTATTCATGGGTTGTTATTTCAACTCTGCATTTGTCCTGCAAACAAGACATTTTGCCACAAAGACTTGGTAGAGACATTCTTTAGTGAATTACTGAAACCTAGCCCCTCTATTTGTCATGGCTTGTTATTTTTATCAAGTGTAATCAGTTCAAATAGGAACCCCAGACTGACAACTTCACAATTACATTACTATTTTAAGAGTGGAAGGTATGTTTCTCCTAATTCAACAATGAAACTGATTAAAGCACAACCTGATTGCTTCATCTAATGAAAGTCTAAAATTTCCCTTAATCAGATGCCAGTAGACTTGTTTTTTTTATATCAAAAGTAAAGAACTTTATAATAGTCATAGTTCAAAATTCTTGTTTTATAATATTTTACAAAAAGTTATACAAGGTTTAATAATTCATAATGTTATATACTGCCTCACATTCATATTTTAGGGTAATAATCTATTGATTTAACTTTCTCCGAACAAACCAGACTTTAAGCCCTCATATCCTCTGCTCCTCACACACACACATGCACACGCACACACTTTTATTTAAGCTCTCCTGTTAAGGTCAGTGTTATCTTTTCTGCTTTTTTTGCATTTTGCATCCACGAAGTAATATCATTTTGAAGGGCACAAAGCATTTCATGATGATGATGATGATGATTAAAATAATCAGGTCAAAATGTTTATGCACCAAAAGAAGAAAAACAGAATGAGATCATGCACTGGAGAGTCCAGGCAAAATTTGAAGAGGTGCCAGTGACGCAATGCTCGGCAAAAGAGAAAACAGATCCCTGTCAAATTTTCCCCGATCCAGATAGATCTCAGTGTCTGAACAAACAGGCCTTTTCACCATAGTGGATGACTTACTGTGAATGACAAGAACACCCAAACCTGGGGATCAGTGAAATTCGCCGGACATCCCGCACGAGGATACGCAAAGATTACCTTTCCCTATTAGGAACTGTTGAAAGGGAAAATCTTAGTGAAGTATTTACATATGTAAAATTACATGAACTACGTCTGAAGGCCACACCTTGCATCTGCTTCTTTTGTCTACCTTTCTATCAACCTATGTGGACATGTGCCCTCCATTTTTTGCTATCAGCTAAAGAGACTTTATACTTCTAAGTGTGAAAACTCTCTGTGGCACGGATATGGCCTAACAGATCACCTACGCTCAGACCAACTCACTGCAAAACTAATCTGAAGTGTGTCATGCAGTCTAAGGAGTGGGGTTTTTCTAATCCAAACCTGCCGCTCTCTGTACCCCAAGTTACTGTGTTAATAACACCACAATTAGCCATGTGTCTTGAAGATTTCTGGAGGAACCATGCCACTGGTCTCTTGACTGATTAAAAGTAAACTAGGCCAGATTTTTTATCTCTGGGTCATGTCTTGAGATGCCTTAGGGTATCCTGCCTGCCTTCCAAACAACTCTCGACACTGCAGGGGCCATCTCACATTTATCTCATAGGGACACGTCAGATAGCCTGGAGTACTTTAAAAGGCATTAGAAAGGTATGCGTGAGCATCTAAACGAAGCTCCAGCCTACTGCTGCATTAAAGAATAGAGACTCAGTTTATTTGGCTAAACATTGGCATTTAGAATCACCCAAAACACCCTTGGTTACCTGAGACATCCACGTAAGCCCGGCAAATATATCATTACGGTCTATGACAAGACCCGCTGCTTTTCGAATAGCTCAAGCCCAGGCAGGATACCCCAAGGCAAACTGAATACAATAGTTACCTAACCTTGGGCAATTGCATTGAGCTCTGAGACTGGGATTCAGCTCCTAACACACCTAAGTTAGCTGTCCACATGTGAAACAGCCTTCTGAGCTCCTAGAGTAGTCAGTTAAATCTAGACAGATTTATCTCATCTTCAGGTAAGTGACTTTCCTTGGTCAGTACTCTCCGATGGGCTAGGTCTCTGCTGACTGCTGGGACAGTGAGACACTTGGCTTACTCCGGACATCTGCATTTTACATCCACATGTCAATCTGGAGCTGAATACCAGTTCAGTTGACTTCTGGAGCAACTGAATTACAAGATAAAATGTGTGCATAATATTCAAACTAGTGGTGCTGTAAAGGAATTAGATGACTCCTTCTCTGCACTGATATAACTGAAGATTTATGATACCTGAAGCAGATATCTGATGATATCTGGTTGTTTACTCAAGCTTTTCTTTTAATGAAAGAAACTGGTTTCTTTTATGCAGGAAAGTGAAAAGTTATCTTTACTTTTGTCGGTATGTTAAGACTTAGGACTTGATTGTTGGTCTTTGTTTTATAAAAATATAAATAGGCAGGTCTTCCTAGAAATACAAAATACTTAATAAGGATGATTCAATAAAAATTATTAAAACCCTACCAAAAGTGAATGCAAGTTAGGCTATAACAACAACATTTAATGACTTTTGAAATCTTTCTTTTCTGTAACTCAGGATATTTCATGAGAGTAGAGCTTAGGGAGCCTAGCTTCATGCAAGTTTCTGTCTTGTAGCTGGATTCCCTTAGGCTCAATGATATGGAGAAGCTTTCTCTCCTATGCAGATTCTCAGGTGTCTCTAGATAAAAAAACACCCTTTTTGGTATGGTTAGTGCTCAGGTATGGTTAGACACTGTGTTTTGCTGATAGATTCCAGACAGTTAGGAACACAGGCAGAGCTCAAACATCTTCCTAAAAAATTCTGTGTAGATGTTACTTTAAATACATGTTGAATCCCTTGGGACTAGGAATGAGTGATATCACAGAAGAGCGAAGTATTCCTTGTAAAACTTTTTCTGCACCATTATGAGAGTTGGATTTCCAGATTACCACGACAAAGTTATTTAAAAAAAAACATGGCCTTGGAATGAACAGAACATTATGGAAGAAGGACAACTTCCAGAATTAGGATCAGTGTTTTCTTCCTGTAGGAGTCATAGATCCTCTTATCTCCTCACAATTTTGATTCTGAAAAACCCTAAGGATTTAAGCAATTAATTTCTGTGCAGCTCAGAAAGAGGGACAAGAGCAACCTCATCCTTCCTCAGGTTTGTGAATAAACAGCTGTAGGGATCTGCACTCTCGCTCACAACCTACAGAAAATGTGACGCAACTGGAAAGGTCTGAGACACGATTGCTATCTTTTCTCCCAGGAGTGCCAGGGGAGCAACTTTTGCCCACCAATAACCAGTAACGATGTTGGCAGGGGTGTGGGGGGGAGAATCTTCTGGGTGGGAGCATCTGGTCTGGCCAGAAGTAATCATGTGCTTCCCAGCTCTTCCTTCCTGTACTTTTTTTTTTGTACAGCAATATTCAATTATGCAGTACTTCTCAAAGAACTCCCTAAAGAATGAGTTAGCTACTATTTAGAAGTTCAGGAGATTCTAGAAACGGAGATGACCTAATTTTGCTGTGGCACTAAGCAATACAATTGTGAAACTGGGAAGAAAATATAGGTCTCCTGAATGTTGATCAGTGCTTTATCCATGAGGTGGTGCAGCCTCCTTAAGCATAAACAGTAAATGCTCCCAGGCTAACCACAACTCCCAGCAGTACTTCAGTGAATGCTTCTACTTTTCTTTGTAACTCTTCCATCAATCTTTATTTTTGTGACCATGTTCTCACATTCATACTAACATAGCTTTTGCAGCTGACATCATCTGGGTTGGAATACAAATACTGCAGATGTTCACAATGCCAACATATTTAGGAGATAAAAAGTCAACTGAAAAATCTGTTATCTACTTCAGTTTAAGAGTGATATCATACGGAAACATACTGTTTTTTTTTTTTTCCACAAACACTACTCAATGCATCTTGCTGGCAGGGGAAATTAATTTTCCAAACCCAGTCTTTAAAGGATATTATTTTTTTAATAGGAGCGTCTTTGAGATAGAACATATGCCCCTGCTTCTCTATCCACACCGTAAAATGATTTTCCCATTCATCACAAATAGCTGTTTTTTTTCCTACAAAAGCTTTTATAGAGCCTACCTCTGTATTTTAACTGTTCCTGACACAGCGGATCCACAATCCTGATTACGTCTGTGGACTGCAATACAACTGAAACACAAATGATAAATAGAATCCTTATGCTTACCTGACTTTTTAAATATAACTTTCAGAATATAAGGAGGTAGGTGGACAGAATTATTAAGCAGACTGGCTGCAGCTGCCTGCTGACTACTCAATTCATAGAAAAATGGGGAAACCTGGGGAAGACATAATCCTTAACCTTCATTTAGTATAGCCTAAGGTTACATGATTCTTTTTTTGCATTATTATTGCATAGCACAAAAGTATGTGCAAATATGAGGCCCTGATACTTTCAGATTTGTCTGGCCCCCTCAAGGACCCCAGTGCCTTCACCGAAACACCTTCTATACCCTTGTAAGACAGGTTTGTGAAAGTGAGACAGCTAAACGCTGAAAAAAGCAGTTCAGTAATTTCTTCTAGGTCACATGTGATGGACAATATAGAGACCTGTTTGTTTATAATAATAGGCATGCTACTGACAGAACATCAGACTGCTGATCGGCAGCGAACATCAAAAATTACAGGAATACATATTCTTTGAAAGCTTCTTAGTTTAATACTAGTTAGGCTGGTTCATAGGTATTTCCAGAGCAATCTTCATTTCAAAGACAGGGATTAAAAGTGGGGGATTCTGTACCCCATGGACTTCAGTAAGATTATCTGAATGAGAACTGTTTGCTTGGGTAAAGACTGCAGGACCATGTCCTGGCACTTCATACTGTCTGCATGTTAATGGTTTTAGAGTGAAACTTAATCTCTTTCAGGGCATCTTGATTTATACTTAAACAGAACAGTTGAAGTCAGGGGGAAGAGGAATAACAGCTCTCAGAAAACTTAGCTGAGGCATACTATACCAGAGCATGTGTGTTAGGCTGACAGCCACAGCTCAGGCTCGCAGACCTGCACAGCTGCTACGTAACAGAATCAGGAGGCAGGATATCCAGCAATTTGGCTTAGGCTATGGCTATGGCTTTTTTGCTTTTAGTATGTGGACTTAGAAACCCTCATCTTTAAGTCTTACGGCAGCAGCAGATCCACACTTTAGCTAACCATTGAATTGTTCCACCACGACTGTGGAGAAAGATAACAAAATGCCTTGGAAAATCAAACAGCATCCTCAGTGAATGGCAGAGGTACCGTTTATGTGGGACCTGTCTTTTCCATAAAAGAGAACTGAACCTAACTATGCTAAAACTCATGTTATACTGATCTTCAGAAACTTCTAGCTGCATAGCATTGAAGATAGCAATGTACAATGACAACCCGGCCCATAAAACCACCTTAATCGGGGCCTCTCTCTTATGGCACCGTCCTATTTTTAACCAACAATGCTTTCAGATGAGCCAAAAAGATGTACTTTGCTCCCACCATTACAATTTCTGCTCTTCTTTTCTTTACCCTTTTCAAAAACATGAAAGCATTGGATTGCTAATTACCTTCATCCAGCCTATAGGAAAATTAGTTTATCTTCCTGATCAAAGCAAATTAGGCAGATCATGGCTGATTAGAATGCAACAGTAAAATCTCCATACTTTCTGTTCCACCCCCTTTTCTCTCAGAAACAGGGCCTGTGTCAAATATGTAGGTATTTCCCACGGCCAGTCTGGACTATGTTTCCAACAGGCTCTGGGGCTGGGACAATGGTTCTTACACAGACACTGAAGTTCTTTAGTTCAGTCATTGTGCAAGGAAAGAACTGGTAACCCCTCAGCTAGCATTTGATGAAACATCTAGATTTACATATTTCCCTAATTGCATTTTTTGAATGTGAGTGAGATTATCCGACCAGAGTTAAATGCCTCCTTTATTCTATTACCCAAAATACAAATCTACGCACTGCAGGTAGTATTGCATTTGGTTGTGATCCCAGCATTAAACTTTTGTTTTTCACTAGTGGGACAAAGTGATGTCTACCTTTACTTCTCAAAGCACAATCTAAAGAATGGCTTGGCTAGTTGCTTCCAAGGTGGCTGCTACACTGCAAAACTGAATACTACTGCTCCTTCCAAGTAACTGCTTCAAGCAGCACTTTCTCTCACTCTAGTATCTTACTATTCACTTTTTACCCGTCATAACTCATTTCCCTTCGATTTGTGTTCTATGGCTTTAATACATGAAAGCCAAGCTATACTGCTACTTTATTTACAACCAATTACTATAAATTAACAGTAAATCTCACATTTAGCTCCATTTAAACATCACTATGCAGCTGCCCATTTGAAAATAAAATGGTTGCCTTCTTTCACTTCAGTGGGCACAATACAAAACATCCATTGAGCTTTTCCTTTATTGCAGCTGCCAATGCCCAGCCGACTTTTAACAAATCAACCAAGCGGAATAACAATGCAGCTGCAACATTTTATGGTATTTCTGTTAGTTCTCTTTTGAGACTGAAGGTGTTAATTAGGAATCAAAGAATACAACCCTGCCAGCTTTCTTTCACAAACTATGCACTGGCCACTGCAGTTTTCAGAAGAAAAATAAATCTAATAAAGGGACAAAAATGTTGTTTGTCACACCAGTAACGTGTATTTAAGACCCTTTGATCATGAGCTTTTTATGTAGTCTTGTCAGACAGGCTGAAAATATTTTTTCCTCTCTTTTCTCTTTTCTTTAGGCTTTTCTGAATACTGATTCTAGGGTTGTCTGGAAAGGTGAAAATCCTGATAGTAACTGGAATGCTTTACAGGTTAAAATGGCTTTGCTGAGCAAGCCAGCTTTAAATCAAATCAAATCAAATCATGATTGTTCACTTTTTTGATTCAAGCATAAGTTGTTTTGAAAGATAAATGATCTGTTCCTATTATATAGTTTACTAGTTCTGTCTACCATTTAGTATTTCAAGCATTTAAATATATGCAGGTGTTTAATATTAATGTATCACTTTTTGGAACCTCATTTTAAATCCTCAAAAATGACAGTTTGCTGGATGTTGCAAAATATCCATTACATACATTTTTTCACATGTACCATACGATATATATTTGATGTTTTATTTAAACTAACCATAATCATATTAGAGTATCATATATTCAAAGGTAGCAGCATGAAGTCATTACCTTTAATCTTTAGTCAAAGTTAAAACCTTAAAATAGGTTTATGAACTTAGCACAACTGAGAATTAGTCAAGCTTGCTAGCTTACGCAGCAAAAGCTTTTGCTGTTAGATGCACGAATCATGCCAAAACCCATTAATCTTGCCAAAGAATGGCAGAAAGAAGCTCTGCTTGTTGATTTAATGATAATGAAATGAACATGCTCTTAAAGCTACCTGCTGTTTTCTAAACTGTAAAACAAATAAAGCCAATTTTAAGAAACACTTACTACAGAAGAATATGTTTTCTTTATCTTAGCACATGTAGAAGAGGCAAGGTTTCAAAATACAGCTCTACTTATCTTGTTATGCTTTTAATGTAATTCCTTATCATGTTATATATGTAGAATGTGATTATAAAGATATTTTGGGGAGTTACTACTACAAGAAACACAGAACTGGCTTGAAAATGTTAAAATACAAATCTTAGTAACAAAAAAAAGTTCTGATCAACATTGTCATAGGATATAATTCACGTAAAGTGCAGGCCCAGAGCTACTGTACCAGACACACAATGAGATGATTCATTATTATAAAAATACATTTTCTTTAATGCCCCAAGTGTACTTTTTTCTGTATTTTAAAAAAGTGAAAACTGGAGAATGGCTTACCTTCTTAGAAACACAAGCATGTCTACATCTTGTTTCTTTTTTTCTTCTTTTGTAAAGTGATATATAAGATGACAGCCTACTAAAAGTGACTGCCACATTTTTAGCTGTTTTACTTGTTCAGCATTGGTTGGGGATGAATACAAAAGGCAGAATTTGGCTTGATTTTCAAAACAAGCAATGGTAGCTGGGAGATGGAAGAGAACGTTTCTTGTTTGCATATGGAATAAGGTAAAACCAGCAAATATATTTGAAATTGGCTGCTGCACTCACTTATTATAATGCTTTTTTCTCTTATTGCATCATAACAGTGCTGCAGTGTCAAAAGGAATGAAATTATGCTTGTAAAAAGATGTCAAGTATATAGACCCGAGCCATACTGGTTTCCATAGGGTTTTAGTAACCATTAGAGTCTTCTTGCTAATAATTTGTTGGAGCTCTGCTTTGGATGATGTATTTCATAGCCATTTCAGAGTAAGGTGATATTTTCAACTATAAGTTCTTATTTGATGAGTCTTCCTTCGTTCATGGGCTTGTGTGGTCTGTGGGCCAAGGATATATGCATCTTGGGTGAAGTTTGCCATGAAGTGGACAAAATGTTTTACCTGTGGGTACATCTTTATGGAGGGGAAGTGATTTCTTTCCAGTCATTATTTAGAAATTATTTGGTATATAAAGTTCATATTGACTCACAAAATTCAAGAACTCCTCTGTGTGACTGTTTTAACAGAGCTATGTCTGGGTGAAAAATTCTCTCTCAGTTTAGTACTAAGCTGAACCACTCACGTAAACCAACTCATGTTCTCTGAGTATGTTTAACTCTGTTCTGTAGATTTTGCTTAATTCTAGACCCATTTGGAATAGTCTGAAGAATTTATATTGTGCCTATTATAAGCACCTACAATTAAATTTTTACCAAATGCTACATTTATCAACTATACACAACTAATCAACGCAAAGGAGTTTGGATAATGAACACATTAGTACATCTAAACCAAAGATGAGAAAAACCCAACCGTGTGGTTTTCAGTATGTTCATTGCTGCATTGGAAACTGCAATGGTACAAGAGTACTCAAAGAGTTCTCCCCTCAGTTGTCCCTGTCCCATCAGCTCCGCTGGCTTGGCTGTTTCTGAGGCTACATTCTAAAACAGATCAGTGAAATGAGAGAGATGTCTTTCAAAGACCAAAAATATGTTTCTTTTTAAATCAGATTACTTCACAGATCTGCTTGGGAGCACAGCCCAATAAACAGCTAAATTGGCACAGCCAAAGGAGATGAAGCCTAGAGCAGAAGGGTGGGAACGATGGGCTTTGCATGAAGGAAAGCCAAAATGAACATCTTAAACTGTCTCTATTGCTGAGGGACTCTTGATATGGAACCACATTTTTTCTGAGTTTCCTACTCCAAACCCAACCTTCCAGAAAATTCTGAGCACTACCTTCTTCCAGTGCTGTGAATTCAGAAGCTCAACTAGCAAAGACAAGTGGCTCCTACTCAAGGCATTCAGCTGCAGAAAGACAGTTCTTTTCCCAGTGCTCTGCCCTGCAAACTGAAATAAGCAGTTGTGCTTGAGCCATGACTGCTGGGAGTCAACACGCATGCTGGCACCTTGGAAGTGCAGTTTTGGTGGAACACCTCTCCTTCTAAATTGTTTTTCCTCAGATCTAGCAAGTCCTTCATCTGCCACCCTTCACAGTTTGCAAAAAAGTCCATTTTTGTTTCTCATGCTTTTGTATGAGGAGATTCTATGCTGATGGAACCAGAAGAGAAAGTGTACAGATGAAACACCAGAAAATAAAGCATATAGACCAAGCTTGTCCTGCTCTCTCTCATCCTGTTCACTAAACCATCACCGTTATAGCATTTCATGACTTACCCTCAGGTACAATCTTTGGACCAAACTCAACATGTCCACTCCATCCTCTGTATGTTCTGTTGCCCTTTCAGGCACAGTAATTATTGCAAAGACCAAAACTGGCTCTGTCACACCTCTGCAACTGCACTGATTTTGGATCACTGTATTTTTTTCATTTTGGTAAGCAAAGAATTGGGGAAAAAAAAAAAAAAACCAGTATTCACTGAATATCCACTACTTTTGAGAACACTTATTTAAAGGAATTTAAAGAAACTTATAATAAGAGGATAAAAAAAAGATTGAGACTGATTTGTTTGGAGAGAAGATGAAAAGGGTCAGATATTCTCTTCAAAATGAGAAACAATCCTCTTCATAATAGATTCCTGTGATAATAAAGCTATCAATACGTAACCATTAACAAACAAACTTCAAAAACCACTGTATTTGTAGCTGTAAAAACTGCTGTCTTGGGGCAGCTGAGATTGGTATTTTGACAGCATTTAGAATGGATCAGTGTGCTCTCAGGAATAAGAATATTCACAAGTGTATTAAAACACCATGGGACACAGGGATTTGTTCTCACTTACAAGATAGCAGTTAAATACCCTCCAAAGCAGCTGGGCGTGGCTCCTGCTAGAATGAGACACAGATTTAATCATCTTGGTCTGATCCCTTTAGAAATACAGCTTGCCTAACAATTCAGCTCTGATTTTCCCCATTTAATTGCTTTATAATTTGTAGACTCTAGTAATTTGACTCTATCTTACCAGAGCTTACACAGCTCACTGTGGTAACAAGACCATTCAGTTTTTGGATTTGACAATATCTACTTCCACAGAAGGATGGACCTAGGAACATGACAGAAAACTAGTCAGTGACCTGAGGATCAAACTTAGACAGCTTATTCTCTACTGCCTGTACACGTGCAGTCACACCCTTGCCTTTCATCAATGTAGCTGTATAGGACTGCAGATCTCCAAAGTGACTGCCAGGCACATTTAAATGATAAATGATATATATGTAAAAATAAATATTCTAAGGCCCAAAAATATTTGCCAGAACCCCTTTCCCAGCCTGCATACAAGCACACAAATATATTTACGTGTTCTACCAACTGTAGCTTGCAAAGGAAATAATATTCTGATATCCACTCTTTGTCTTATCAGCTAACGTCTTAAAAAGTGAGATGTAATTCAGACTCAATAGCTAGAAAAATCTTATCAAAATCTCTTCCTATAACTGGAATAGTAAACTGAGAAGCTTGAATAAGCTATTAGTTTTCCGTTGTAAGGCATCTCTTTCTTACTTTAATAGCTTAAAGATGGTAAGGATAGAGGTCTTAAAAGCAGTATAGGCACTTACAGATGCAGACAGCGAACACAGGCTTACTAGGAATGGATCAGCCATTGGGCAGGTAACATGGAGGTAAGAGTCCCTGCATTTGGATTACCTGATTATCACACCAGTTACATCATAATCTGTCTTTCCTTCCAAACACAAAATAGCTAGGTCTGCACCTCTATCCAAAAGCGTGTAACTGCCTAACTCTCATGAATATAAGATACCTTGGTATCTAAGGGAAAATTTAATCTCTAATAGAACTTCAAAAGTATTTCTACTTTGACAGAATGAAAGATTCAAATACTGAGAAAAATTGCACTGATTTCTGTCCCTTTATGTATTTTACGTTTTACATTGAGGATAAGAATTTATGAGCTTCTGTAAGGAGCTTCTGCACCATCCAGAAGCATTGCAGCCAAAGTAATTAAGCTGAAGATGCAAGCATTTGCATTACCCTGCATTTGTTTGTCTCCAGAAAGTAGACAATACTATGTACAATAAATCCAATCATTTTACCAGAGACCTTTATCTAGAACTAGCAAAGCTTGTACTTATATTGTCAGGTCTTCTACATATGAAGGTTTAAGAGCACAGATACAAGACTCTTAAGATCGAAGGAAAGCCAATGATTTCAACTGCAGAATTAAATAGCTCTGGCAGATCTTGATCATTTTTAACAGAACTCCGGAACTGTGCTTCACTGACTTCCCCCAGCTGCAGATCAGCGTGAATGCGGCTCACGTGCCTCTAAGTAACTGCCCCTCTCAGGACCAGGCTGACAACAGTATACGACAAGACTCCTCAGAAGTCAATGGAAGTCACTCATGTTCCTGCTTGACAGTTCTGAAGAGTGGAGCAGCTCCTGGGATAGCTATGAGCTGACTGCTTTTCTAAAAAGCAGCCTTAGTCATTTCCTACTTTCTTTGTGAATCGTGTTGCTGTCCTAAGTAACCTACAATGGAAAATATTTTAAAATGGCAACAGGAACCTCTAGCTGTCCTTGCCAGACCTGGCTTTTAGAAGCAGCATAAACTCTACTCCAATATCCCTTATGAAATTGTCCTTAATCAGTGTCTTTCAAAGTCAACTGCATCATGCACTTTGTGAAATACTGAAAGACCAGCAAGAGGTACAGAACAGGTGTTAAAATCAATCTTGCATTCATTTCAGAACATCACGTATTCACTTCAGAATATCAGTCAGCCTCATGTATATGCTTACATGCTGACATTTCAAACTTGTTTCCTTACAACTTAAAGGTTAAGTGTTATTTCTTCTTTTTTTTTTTTGGTAGAAAACAGGAGGGCTATTCAATGTTACATGTTTAAAGGCATTATTCCATGGCTTCACTTGTACTTTCATTTGTCTAGTTTGATTTTTTATAGATACAGATATTGTCTTACACTAATACTAGATGTATTGTTCATGCAATTTGTGCTCTGAGTGCTTTACAACAATTTTTAAATAAGTGTATGATCCCATGCCAGCAGAAAACAGCAATAAACCTAACCATCACCTTGCCTATCTGAACATATAATTACATAATTTTAATAAATCTGATGGTCAGAGAAAATCCTGTCAACACCATTGTTATGAATATTAAATAAATAAAAATTATTAATAGGAAATAAAGCTCCTGATTTTACATGAGCTGCATTATCTATTCAGATAGGTTATGATGTAGAAGGAAAGACTGAGTTTGAATACCTGAATGTTGTTGGGGTTTCTTCCTCCATACTTAGATCCCATGCACTTAGATCAGTCTCTGTTCACAATTAAATTATTTCTTTGTATTTGCCCTGATGTACGACAAACTATTCAAAACTATTTTAACTAGAAGTGAAAAACATATATATATATATTACATCATTAAAATTACATTTCAACTCCAACAATAATGCTGCCATAGTGCATAAAGAAAAATTTTGAGTTCCCTTTGTTCTGTCATCCTCCCCACCTGGTGCAGCCCTGGGCTGTTTCTTTCAGGTCAGCTTAAATAGTCCTGAACCACGTGTTCCCAAAGTGCACCCGAGGTCACGGCAGTAGCAACAGGCCTGTGCTAACTGCACCCAAGTGGACCGATGCAGGAGCCTGCCTGTCACACTGTCTGAACACCTCAGCCTGCCTAACAAGCTAGGAGCTGCTCCATGAGTCAAACAGCAAACAAATACTCCAGCTGCTTTGTCAGACAGCCGTCTTCTGAAGAGTCACACTGGAGAGTACTGGTCCGAGGCATTTCGTCGTGATAGACTTGGCAGCACAGAGCAACACTCAGATTAATGTCTAAACTTGGTAATAAATGTTAGATTACCAAACATTTTAAATGTTTAATTGCTGGAATCACTTCTGATAAACAACACAACGTTACAGTCAGAGAACAAACAGAAGGCTTATTCCATGTCTGATTTCATTTCACGCTCTTACAGCTAGATGTGTCTTTCATTTATCTTTAATGTTAGTAATGATATTAATGAATGAAAGAATGGAGATAATGCTTTGCTGCTAAGGAGTATTCCTTTTTCTTTTATGTTTTCCTGTTATTATTCTCCTGTGGCTAGGACATGCAGACAATTACCAAATTCATACTGCTACATGATGATACACAGAGTGCTTATTTTCATATGGTCTAATCTTGATCAGTACTTACTTTTGAACAACCACTTTAATGCTGCCTTATAAAAGCTATGAACACTTTTAATGGAAGCCCTCTATGCTGAGATAAACAAAACCACTAATGAATATAATTTACAATTAATTACTCTCATTGTGTTCTCAGGCAATTATTCATTCACCAAATATGAAAAACAAATCTGTTTGTGTATTCAACATATGGTGATATTTGGATAAAGAGTAATTTCCCTTAGATTAGATTCACTGTGACCTGACAGAACCCTCTACAATAAAACTAACTGTGACATACCAGCAGCTCAATCCATATAATCATAAGAAGTTGCAGTTCTAGCTTCCTTGGGAACTGAATTGGTTCATAATTAAGTCTTCACAAACCCTTATCGGAATAGATTAAACTAGCAGCATGTTGAAAGCATGTAGCATTTCCCTATACCCTTCCCACACAGAGATACAACACCGTAAATAATACCATCCAGTGAATCTGGATATTGCAAATTCCTTGTGAAATCTGATGCTCTTACAGCAGTGCCCTATAGTCAGACAGGCAGGAACATAGAGCTACGTGCCTGCAAGATGCTATAGCCATGATTGATGATAAATGTAGAAAACAGACCACATCTGGCTTCAGGTTTACAGGACTCTTCACAGATTGACCGGAGACAGCCATTGAAGGAATAACAGCTGAGGTACTAATATGAGGACAAATGTGATTTTGATAACTCTATTTCGTGGGATGATATCTATGATAAATATGAATGTATCACAGTGCCATGTAAGCATCCTCAAAAAAAAAAAAAAAACCAAACCTATTTTCAAAGCATTTTTCACTGAACACTATCAACAACAACAAAAAAGACTGGAAAACAAAAGAAAATCCCACCTTCCTCCAACTGCCGGAAAGTCTGTACAGTTGACCACAACTCCTTGTCACAATACAACTCTCCTGGCACAGCCTACGTTCTGACACAAACAATACAGTAATGAACACTGCTGCATGTTTAAAATCTTTTTTTTAAAACAATTTTGACTTTTGTTTCAGAAAGACAAGACACCCTGCACAGAAATGACACATTAGAAGCTTTTATTTCAAGAGCTGGCACATTAAAATGGAAGTGAATGTTTCATTTTAATTACATTAATTAATGCTTTTCTAAAATCTTTGAATTTTTCAAACTCAATTTATTTTAGCAATACCAGTTCCACAGAATCAAGCTAGTTCCATTAGTATAAGCAGAGCAAAAACTACCTGAAGTCTTTCTTAGCATAAATATTGAATTATACACATGCAGTGACATGCAGAGACGAATCTGGCACTGCATCTTTTTTCTCCATTCCTTCTAATGATTTATTATAAATATTCCATCCAAATAACGCAAGAAATACTTCCACTATAATATTCTTCCACAAATATCTGTTTCTACACAATGGCTTTTTCTATTCCAGATTCAAGTTTTTCCCCTTATCAGTATTCAGTAAGCATTTGTTTTACTCTGAAGACATCTGCTTCAAGATTTCAAGAATCTGTTCAGCTACGGTCCGTACTGTCCCTGGCCTTCAGACAGATAGGATGTTCCAAGATGCCTGTCCTGCCCTTTCTTTTCACATCTCCTGTCTTAGCCAGAAAGAAGTAACGTTGTGGCACTCAGCAGTTCACACTACTTACATGCAACAGGTCAGATGTGTAGTCTCCATATGCCAAGAAACTTACAGTCTTTCCAGATGCTATTCTCAGGATCATGAGTTTTCACATTGTCCTTTTGTGCTAGCCAAAATAACACCATGTGAGCACCTTATTTTGTTCCCAATTACACTTTTGCAGTGCTCCACACTCAATTAAAAAAAACAAAACAAAGAAACAGTAGCAGTACTGCGAACCTATGCTGTTCACCCCACCACAATTATACTTACGTGTGTTATCTCCACTAGGGCCAGTTAGTCACAAACTTTTCTGGTAATAACTATGCCAAGGTAACACCCTACAAAGTCTTATTGCAGACTCCTGGCACAAACAGAAACTGTGATTTCTATTACTGCAACTTCTCTTTAGGGTTTAAAATTGCTTGAGCTGCCCGATGAGAGCCACATTTCACTACTCAATAGCACTGATACAGACGGATTCCCAAGCTACCTGCTGTTTCTCTCTTCGCAATGCACTTTTAACTCCTCTGTTAATCCTTCTGAAATTGTGTGTGCCTGTTGCAGGTTAAAGTCAATACACTCAGGCGTTATGCAGGTACACTACAGGACTGGAATTCACTTCCTGAGACCCCTGTCAGGTCACGAGGTTGAATGTGCACTTCTTTTGGCCGTCTTCCAAATCATTGTCTTTGTACAACTTCAGCATGAGCGCAGGCAATACTTCCATACTGCACCAAGCATATGGATCCTGTACTTTTTTGTCAGCAGGTCAAATATTGCTTTCAGACGCCTGCATAGATTTCACTTGTTCCAGTAAGAATCTTATATATCACTGAGTTCAGCCTATGCAGGCTGCCACAATCAAAACTGAAAGGGAGATGTACATCCATATGAAAAGAAAAAAAAAATGTTGGGATTTCACCTTTTTTTACCATGTCATACTCATAATCAGCACCTCATTAAGTGTTTTCAATCTACAGATCTCTAGCATCTATCAGTCACTACCAAATTACTTAAACTCAGATGGAGGTAGTTGTCTCAACCATCGCATAAAGTAAGACTGTAGAATAGTTCCACGACTCACTTCAAGTTGTAAATTACTTCATTACTGTATCCAGGAGCAGAACCCAAAGGTCTCGCTGCCTGGATCTTGGCTGTAACTATCTGATCATTCTCCCTGTTCTCAGAAGCATTTCCTGCCCTTTCCTCACGCTTCCAAGATGGCAGCCTCTGTGAAGCAGGCCTTTAAGAAGCTTTGGTTTCTATGCCTTCATGAGGATGAATCTCATTTCTGGTCACTGGAAACCTGGTCTGCCCCCCACCGCATGCGTAACTGCAACCTCATCATGGGCAAGACCACCAGGAGAAAGATTTAATTTCCAAGGCAGCCTCCACGCCAAACTGATCAGGGATAAAAGACCCAAAGGCAAGTTACTCATCAAGGTGGTTTAGAACAGGCAACTTTCAGAGATGGGTGAGAGAGAGCTTTGTCTTATCTTGTTTCCTTTGCCAGCTATGACCTACTTCTCCCCTCGGGGTACACAGAGACTCATTTACAAACTCAGTTAATGCCAAATCAGTGCAGTTACACTTCTCTTAATGCTGACATCATCTCACATCTGTTCTCTCATTCACTTAGACTAGCATTTACACTATCATAGGATCCAGAAGACATGGTATAACTGGCATCATAAGATGCCTACTGCTGCAGAAACAGGAGCTTGGGAAGTTTTATTTCTGTCTAACACTGGTGCTTTAACTGTTTCATCCTCAAGCAAGGTAGACTGAAGTGTTTGGTAAATGACCTATGAGCAAAAAACATGAAGAAAATAGAGAAGTACTAGTACTAAACAAGTAGAGCTAAACACTGTCTTTACCTTTCTAACCCCCACATCCCCTTCATAAACAGCACCAACAAATTATTGCAAAGTTTTTATGGAAAAAGTTTTATATATATATATATACAGGCACAAAAAAAAACCCTTAAGAGTAAAAGGGTTAAGTTTATACACAGTCGTTATACAAATTAAGTCCCAATCCAGCAAATACTTCTGTGTTACTTAAGCGCTTAATAGTTAAGTAACATTAGTAAGCATGGTTACTCTCAATAAAAAAGAAAACATTTATTCAAGAATCTGCAAGAGACTTTGCACGCTGGGAGCAGCACTTGTTTGTACTGCAACAGGCTGATAGGCTTTGGGCACATTGTTAGAAGTATCTACCTACCTACCTACCTACCCATACACCCCCAAGCAAACACCCACACCCACCCACACGTCGCCATACACACAGTATGGTATCTCCTGTCAAAAAGACTCCTGCCTTTCTTGAAATACTCCTCTGCAAAATGTTTCAGCAATTTTTATCAAAAGCATGTCCATAAAATTACTTACTTGCAATTACATGACAATGTTGAAAGACAGTGCTTTCCAGATTAAACTAAATACACATTTCACAAAAGACTTCAAAAAATTTTGACGTAAAGGCTTTTAAATGACTTGTGATGTACATAATGCATTAGGCTGTGTAATGAGACAGTGTGGCAGAACATCGCACTGAAACTATTCCACACAAATGAGTTCGTATTTGGGGAAGGGGACAATTGTTTTAAAATTACACAAGGCCTTGCTCCTACAAACATTTGCACATGTGATTTCAGTGGAACCACTCCTGACACTAAGTATCTGGATAAGTATTTGCAGGACTGAAGCCAAAATACACAGTTGGGCCCAAACTAAGAGCCCATTTGTTACCAATAAAAACTTAATTTGGGAGGGGCTGATTATTATAATTATCTCTGTTAGATAACACTACACTTCAGAATAATTATTTTTGCAGCAGTGTCTAGCCACGAAAATGCAACTTCTCTTTTCTGAGATGGACATCAGTGTTTTGGCCACTGCCCCTGAAACCTAAACCTCATAGCTAAAAAAATGAATAAAATACAGCAAAATCATAAAACTGGAAGGTGATACAGAACGCACTGTCTCAGCAGAGGCCTCATCAAGCTGGTGACATACTGTACTCATTCCTGGGGATCTGCACTGCTATCTCATTTCTTTCCTGCTTGGAGTTCCAGGTGTTGCCTGTACCTAGTTTAACAACAGCTGGCTTGTGCTCGCCGGCCTGGAGTGCTCACTTCTCTCTGAGAAGCAGCTGATGGGTCTTTCTCATCTAAACAGCAAAGACACTCCAGGATGGTATTTCTGTGTGGGTGCTGCTGCTTTAATGCCCATTCCAACATCTCCAATTCAAAAATTTCAAGCTGCTGCCCATAGGCTTTTAGGAAAAAAAACACAAAACCATGTTTCTTGGGTCTAAAAACAGGGGCACTGTGAGCTACTGTCATATATAATATAAGATGCACATCCTCTTAGTTTTGTGCAGCTTTCATTTAAGCCTGCATTCTGAGAAGAGGATAGCACTCCTTCAGCAAGCAACAGTAACATCATTTCAGGCCCTACCCCTCCCTAACTACATGTATTTCTTGTATAATTCCCCAGGTATTAACCTTCTCACATCTGATCAGTAAAACTGCACAGACGTTACTATGGTCTTCTGAGCAAGCAGCACAGAGCATGTAGCATAAGGATTTGCCACATGGATTGCTAAATCTCTGAGGAGTAAGCCTGCTTTGATCACATCTCGTTCTTTCTTAAAGACGTTAGGGTATTTTCTTCTAGCTGAAGTCTGAAGCTGTTTTGGTACGTCAAAAACACCACATCATGCTCTGCCCTCAGTCAGTTTACTCAGAGCCAAAGGAACCACACCTTATTTACCATGATTTTTACTGGGAAAAGAATCAGATCTGCTGGACAGTTCAAGGAAGTAAGTGAGGGCAAATACCATAAATTGTATTAATCGAGACCATTTAAATGACCAATAGAGAATTAGGAAAGCAGTTCGTGCAGATGAAATATTATCTTTGGCCAACAAACACAGAATAAAAGAAAGCAATCTGGACGGCAAAACTGGTAGCAATTTTAAACGTTTGAAAGACAAATGATGTCGGAGAAAAGACTGGGTTAACAAGGGAGCACTTGAGGAAAGTCTAATCTCCGCTGGCAGGCTGACTGGGAAGGTCAGCCCAGTGCACGCGTTCTCAGCTGGAGTCGGGCTCCCTCTGCCCGGCCAATTGTCCCATGCACTTCAGCTACCAAGCCAAACTGAAGGTGCCTTCACCCTGCCAGCTCCTCATATTCTACCAGCCTAAAGACAGCTTCCTTTCCCCTGTCAATTTATGCAGCGTTTCCTCACAGCAAACGCTACAAAGGAGAGAGGTAGCGTGCCTTTTCTCCCCTTCTGAGCAGCACAAGGCTCTTTAAAAAGCAGTGTACACAGTTATTTTTAGCACTGTATTCTCAAGTGGGAAGAGTGACATTCTCTTCTTAAACGCAATTTAAATCTAAATTTTCAAAGAAATTAACTTTGAGTTGACACGTTTTGAAATTTAAAGCAAATCCCTTGAAAGCTGGAGAATGTGAGCTTTGAATAGTTTGTTACTTCTTCAGTTTCTATGCACCTCTAATTTATCTATACATACCTTTTACCTCTGTATACCTACTATTGCCATGAGCAGAGAGGAAATGCCCTGTTTTCTTTTCAAAAAAGGGAAATAACACTGAATTCTAAATCCAGAATCTGGATTCACCTTCATCCTTAACTGGGACAAGACTCAGATTATCAACTGAAACCGCAAGGCAAATATTTTATTTATTTCAACTAGAAAAGAGAAAAAAAGGTTTATAAAGTTTGTAGCTATGTAAAGAAGTACTTCCTCGGAAAAGGCAGACATTTTACAAGCTACCTAATACCTAAACCTTGTCAAGGGATCTGGAAGTTGTAAGAGACTTTACAAATCTTGCTTCTGCATAAGAAGATACCTAGCTATACGATCTCTTTGAAACACTGCAGTCATTCTCACGGTATCTTAGATGAAGAGGTAGACAAGACTTGAGTTTACACCGTGAAATGAGAATAGTGCAAATTTAAAGCTAGAGAGCGAGTCTTCATGTTTTTGGGTATTCCTGACACAGAAACTACTAAATATTTCATTTCAGAAGTGCAGATAATTTATGGGAATGTACTTTTTAACTTTCAAAAAGTAAATATTTTTCTCCCCAAAATTCTTTGTAATTTTTTTTCTGCTTAGTGCTCTTAAACACTTTCAGATACCCTCAAAAGTTTTGGGTATGCTTTATAGGAATAATAATTATTAAATATAATATTATGGAAATGAATGAAGCAGAAGGCCAAAATTTATTTGAATATGTTATAAAACTTATGCAGTAATTTCATCTTCATAGACTTTACCGTAATACCATCAATGTTGTCACAGTTTTGTAAAGGAATCTTTTCAACAAGTTGTTCCTATGAAGAATTACAAATCATATGAATCAGATTTTTCCAAATGTTACTATGCATATTTACAATGTACTCAAAACTAAATTTTTAAAAATGTAAACACGTATCCCAAAATAGCTCATTAAGTAAACTATAATGGAAAAGGTAATGTACCGTATCCTGCAATAATTATACATGTATGTATGCATATCTATGTCAATCCAAGACAGTAACATTATGAAAATATTCCACTATTCCACTTAAGAGTTTCATGTTAACCTCCTCATTGGAAGTTTTTGATCACAAAGAACACAGCATCTGAACTGTTACACAGCACTAGCATTTACCTCTGTGCTATCCAGGCACATACATAACAAAGACCCGCAAAATCTTTAAGAGCTATCATCTGTATTGTCATCACATGAGATATGAAAAGCTTTTTTTTTATACTTGTCATACTAAATATTCTTAAACCAGAGTTGGCAGATTTTACACTATTTTTAATGAGCAATTATTTAGAAGTAGGCTGAGCCTGTGGTTAAAGGATGGAGTCAGGATAAGGCATTCTGGCTTTAATTACTGGCGTTGCCATAAACTTTACCTCTAACTTTGAGCAAACCCTGCTTTACCTCAGTTTTCCACATCACAATAACTAGTAATAATACCTCACTCACAGGCTTGATTTGAGAATTAATGAGGGTCCCATGTGCAAAAGACCTGCAGATCCTGGCTTCTTCTTTTCACTGCGTACTGATAGGAAAGTGACAAGTTCTTAATTTGAAACAGAGACTCAGTGCTGCCCTTCATCAGCACATGGAATTCACATTAATGTCAACAGGAATTGCATTACATACACTGAGTATATTATTTAGCCTAAAAGTAAATGAAGAAGGAGGAATGGAAAGAAACGCCTGGATTCTCCTTGTCTGTTCTTAAAAAGTCTTAACAGTTTGTGGCAGTAGATACACAACCATAAATAAAAAGATTTTTGACAGGGAGGTAAGAATTGCAACTTTAAATGAGAATGCAGAAATGTGTAACAGGTCCAACTACAGACCACATTTAGCTCTACTACAACAGCACCATCACACAAAATATGTGGAATTTAGCCACTATGATATATCACGATGTGTACGCATTTGTCCCAACATAAAACAAACTTTAATGACCTCGGCATTTCAAATTTTCACGCAATTTCAAGTGTGCACTGAGATATTTATCTTTTTTTTTTTCTATGCAAGTGCTTCAGATAAGATAAGAATGACAGAAATTCAGAAAAAAAATTAAAAAAAAAACAAACTTAACACAAGGTAGTACCACAGATAGCTTGTGGCCAGATGTATATACCGTGCAAGAAGGGAATCTGCTAGAGATGTTCTTTGCTGGAAAGCGAGTTAATGTGAGCATATAGTTTTAATTTCCCGCTTTGTACTACAGCAAAAATTGTCACAGTGCAAAGAGATGTTTCTGTTTTGTTGGGAAAAGAAAACAAAAGCAAACGCAAAAAGAAAAAAAATCAAGGAGCAGCTGGTGGGTCACCACCAAGTTCAAGGAGGGAAACATCTCTATAACAAGCAGGCATGTTTTAAAATTTGCCATTGCTTAGCCATCTACAGAAAATGAGACTTGACAGTTCTTTACAGAAGGTGGGTAGGAGCTACAGCTCTGCATAATTAGGCAATAATTAATCAATCCAAGAACAACAGCCTGGCAAATTTGGATGCACCAGTGTATGCGCCAGTCTTTTACCCACTTGACTGTTATAATGCATGTATACAGTCTTGGTCATTTAAAAGTCTGCCTGTCCTGCAGTGGAGTTTTTACACTTTGGGGTGTTTGCTATGGAACAGCATGGAATTCTAGACTGGAGAAAGACGTTCCCCTGCTGAAGGACAAGAGGATTTAAAAATGAAAGTGTGGACCAGATCACAGTCCTACTTAGAAGCAGGTTGCTGGAGATATATAGCTTTTGAACAGCAGAAGTCCACACCAGTACTATTTTGACATCATTGTGCATATTTATGTTCTCTTTTTCTTCATAATACAGTCAAACAGCAGGCCCTCAAAAGTTTCTCCATTTTTAGCATTCCTCCAAGTAATAATTAATTTAGGGCATCTACTTCTTAACACAGGACACATACAGCTTAAGTGTGCTTTTATGCATTCATTACCTATCTTTCTGGTTACTACTTTCCAAAGCACCAGAAAGTGTTGTGTCTTGTGTATACCCCAAATTCTCACCTGTTACTTTAGAAACCAGTGGTGAATTCTGTACGTGTCTTAAAGACTGTATTTTTATTGTGTACAGCCAAAGTTCTGCTCTACTGTAAGTGGTCACTAAATAACATGGACTCCTGTCTTTTAACACTACTAATAGCTTTGACTTTGAAATGTTCAGGAAAAAATAAGCTAAAATTGATCTTATTAAGATAAATTTCAGAATGGTATTTATGTGCATAATATTTAGAAAAGTCTTTCAGCTGCACGTCCTCTTTCTAAACCACTGCTATTTTCACTAAACTAAGCTCTCTCCTAACATATACTTAACACATTTTATTGGTTGCATTTTATTTCTACCTTGTCTATGGTGTCATGTTTGCCCTTCTCTTAGGAAGGCCATTTCTTGTTTAGTTTCATCCTACTTTCTCAGATGCAACATACGTTTTACGTCATCTGTAGTATTAACAGTATTAACTGAGAAGTGAGTTCAGAAACAGCACTGAAGTACCACAGGCACACAATCCTGTGAAAGCATCTTTACAGTAACCATAGTAGCGAGTATGTCAACAGCAAGTCAAAATGTACAGAAGGACAAACACTTTCAGATACACAGCATGCCGGATGTGGAGAATATGTATTCAACTAACAAGCTATCGGGCACACAACCACAAAGAACTGTACGAAATCAGTACGGAGGGCACTAAAATATTTTGCACCAACACTTTCAACACACGAAACCCAGAGCGCCTGAAGGCTGACCCTTCTCAAAAATAAGCAAAGAAAGTTTCCCCAGCAGAGTTTTTTTTTTTTTTTTTCCAAATGTATACCGGGATTTTCTGTTCTCGCCGTCCCCGTCCCTACACGCTGCAACGCAACCCGCCCGAGCTGCGGAGGAGCCTTCGGGCAGCGCGGCCCAGCCGGCGGGGATGCCCCCACGGCGGGTGCTTGGCGGCGGGGCTCCGGCTCCGGCTCCGGCTCGGGCTGGGGCTCCGGCAGGGCCCGGCCACCTGCCCTACCGGCACCGCGTCGGGCTCCGGGCGCTGCTCGCCTTTCCGCAACCCGAGGGGAGATCTGTTAAAGATTAAATCAGCAGCAGCCGCAGTTCAAAGCCCTGTCCCGGGAAGCAAAGGTGAAGATAACGTCCCTGCAGATCTAATCGAGTTTCTGCTGTTGCAATC
>VXAL01019019.1:128580-157940 GCA_013399475.1 Chauna torquata
TCCCGTTTGAAAGCAGTCGGCTGGGGGACGGTTGGGGTGGCGGGGAAGGGGTCTGAGGCGGTGGTGCTAGTGGAGGTGGCTTGGGTCCTCGTCTTGGGGTGGAAGGGAGGTATAACCCCTGTTACACCCGCTTGTTTTGGAGGAGCGGCCAGGAACCTGGTCACCGATGGGCAGTCGTCAACCTAAGCTATTCCAGACATGGGGATCCACTAGCTTCCCACTCACCCTCGGTTAAATTGCAGGCTTGCAACCATCAGTTTTCTAAGGGCGTCTGCTGCCAAGGGAGACTAGCTTGCATGGCTGCTGCTGAAAGCTCTTGAGCTGTCCTGCACCCAGCTTCTTGCCGGAGCTCCCCACTCACTCACTGCCTGTTGTGCAGAAAGAGGCCTTCATGCACCTCCTCTCTGAGTGGGGATGCCAAAGCCACTGGTGAGGGAAACGGGAGGATGGCAAATTTTAAACCTTTTTGTTGCTCCAGTTCAGTTTTGTGGTGTTTTTTTTTTCCTCCAATCAGACCACAACCTCCAGACTTGAGACTAGCTACCAGTTTAATAACCAAGTCCCAGCCCAATTCTTGTTTAAACTGGTGACTAAATGGTTGGTCAGTTTACTTGGTGTGCACTGGAGAGCATTAGCTGAAGGTTTTCGGCCATACTGTCTCTGAATCTACAATTAAGTCTGAAATGAGAGCCTAATGAAAAGGCCAGCAAAATACATGCTTTTATATGCTACCCAGTTTATAATCCCTATTCCCACCTCTGGACCATCATTTGATGTAATATGAGCTGCAGAAGGACCTTGCACTAGAGCTCAAGTGCTTTATTTAAATTAATAAAGAAGGAATCTGCTGTCTTGCTAGTTAGGCCAGAATGTTTTGTAAATCTAGGCCTACGGGTGTTGGGAAGCTTTTCCCCAAGCATTGCCTTATCCTAAGCTAATAAGTACAGTGGTTGAGAGCATAGGTTCACAAGAAGAAACGGCCAAGGAGAAAAATTCCACAGGAATCAATTTTCATTTTGCGTTATGGTATCTGTCCAGGAGACTGTTTCCCCCCCAAATTCTCAGACTTCCTTATCCCTGTCTAATATCACTATAAAGCAGCAATAGTTTTGTTTCTGAATTGCATGGTCTTTACGAGATTTCACGTGTGCTGAATAGATACATGCTAATGGCGTGATAAATTGTGAATATTTTACTTTCTTCTGGGGTGAAGTAGCTTCTTTTAGGCATCTGTACTGTATGACATTAGAGTCATTAACGTGCTCTGCCAAAAGACACCAGAATAGTTAACAAATAAGTAAATCTTTTTCATAACTGTAGGGAAATGATATTTATATAACCTGGGGCCATTACACACATTTTATTTGTTCTAGAAAGTAAAGTGTATGCTGTTTGTTCATTTTCTGTTGAGGATTTGATCAGCTTGCACAAGATACCTGAAATTGGACAGACAGGTTAATTAGTAGGGAGGGTTTAACTGTGAAGATCCTCCTTTGAGTGCTGTTTATTTTCATGAATACATTTGTCCTGCTAGTGACTTTCTTTGAAACATTAAATGTGCTTCTATTTAATTTAAAGAATTTTTGGAGGAAGGGTAGCTTGAAGATTAAAAAAAGGATGTGATAGGAATGGATATGGATAGTTCTTACCTCCGTACATTTAAATTAGGCTTTACAGTTATTTTCTTTTCATATTTCTTATAGGTCTCTGGTTCTCTGTAAAGAGAAAAGGAAAAACATCTGTCATTTTGGTAATGTTTTAGGGAGGTGCTGTTAACTGTTCCAAAAGGCTATTGAGACCTTAAGATTTCCCACAGGTTCTGACTTCTCAGCATAATGTCCTGGTCCCTTGGAGTGACATTCATGGTGCAGCCATTGACAGTCTTTGGCTTTTACCAAGGTAGTAAACAAAATCCTGAGGGGTTCAGCAAAGCGCTGTCTTGAATCTCTTCCTACCTTCCTGATACTCAAGCAAAAAAAACCTGTCCTCTGGTCTTGGTAATGTGATGACTGTACAGCTTAAGGTTTATCAATACAAAAGATATGCTCCTGGAGTCCTATGTACTAATAAACAAAACAACATGTTATGTATTATTAGGATAACAAAAGCATACTGAATTGTATGTCAGGAAGATACATATTTAACATGTATGTTCTGGGCAGATCATTAGTTACAGCATGACAGACTTTAGTTTTTATGTGAAAGCTGGTTTTAAAATACAGGTCTGTAAAAAGAATCTTTCACTGCTATTTTTGTTTTGTAAGCTTAAACTGGATGAACTGACTGAAAAAAAAGAGTGTGGCTAAAGCATTCAACAATGGAGATTTATGCTAAATCCTGAAATGATTGGTTGTCCCAGCCAAAATGGAGTTTAAAGCAGAAATGTTAACAGATCCTGCACCAGCAAACATAGCAGCTAGTGCTTAAATATTAAGGTAGGTCCAATAGAGTGCCAAAGTAAAAAAGTACAACAGGGAAGGACAAGGTAGTTTGCAGTTGAATATACCATGTTTCTCACTTTGCTGTCTACGGATGATAAATAAGTACCTAGAAGGCAGTACAACTGCGTGGTGAGGCTGTAGAAAAAATAAAGCTGTTGTGCAGGGCAGGATTTCTTTTTCTGCCCACTGGGGGAGAAACTTCTTCATCGGATGTGTCAATGTCCTTACATTGAAGGGTTTCGTTAGGCAAGTGTGTTTCGTTAGCCCATTCACATTTGCATCATGTACCTAGCTTGTTTCAGTGAGAATCTTAAGCTAACACATGTATTTACATCACTTTATTAAGCCATACAATATTTTTCAGACCAAGGCAGATAGCACCGTTTCTCTTCTACATAGTAATAAATGATGGTACCTGAAATGGAGAATGGTTAGGGCAAAGTCACTCCTGGAACCATAAAAAAAAATACAGAAGTTTAATTACCCTGGCCCAATTTACCACACGGCCGCAACCTGTCAATCGCAATGTTATTATGTATTATGTGTCATTAATTTGTTTTTGTTCAGGTTTTCATGCTATTTAGGGCATACTCTGTCCTGCATCTGTAGAAATTATCTTTTTATGTTGATTCTTTTGTTGGGCACACTGCCACCTAGCTGCAGTCTTCCCTCAACAGTTTTGTAGTTACACTAGAAGCAAGATCAAACATTTGACAGGTGAGGTTTACTTGGGTTCACGTGAAATATTCTTCAGAAATGAAATTGCTGACGGGAAGAAGGGACAAAAATAGAAAAATGGTATTATTGTTACAATTTGTACAGTGACAGTCGACTCAGTATAATTTTGAAGCAAGTTGTGATGTGCTGATATTAACGTTATTCTCACTCTGAAAAAATTTGATTGTAAAGCATGCAACATCAGTGGAAAAGTTAAGTTTACCCAGGCACATTGTAATAGGTAAGCATTTGGGAAAAGAAATGAGGAAAAAATGTAAATACATAGAATGCAGATTCACTGAATTTTTTGTTTGGAGGGAGTGAAAGCTGACCACTACAGCAATTCTCTGTATAGGAAATAAAATCCATGTGTTAGAGTGAAGATGTGGAAATAAGCTATATAAAGAAAACCTATTACTTTGAGTTGAGGTGGATGTGACATCATTTACGGAATTACAGCCAGTCTGCAGAAGCATTAAGTGGATATTTCACCACATAGGAACTATGTGCTTTAAATAATACCTGAAGTGATGCTTTTTAACTCTTACATTAACTGGCCTGTTACCTTATCTTCATATGTCTGTATCTCACATACAGCCAAAAGAAGAAAGAGGAGAACATGTGTGCTGTGTATAGAGTTAAATGAAGAAAGGTGAGGTGATAAGAGGAGCCGTAATACTTTTTATTAATACAACTAAGATTTGAAAACAGACAACAGCTCTCTTTTTGGTTCATCAGTCTTTTTTCTCAAGCTATATCTAACTGTCCATTCAAATCTTGTCTTACTCTAGCCCTAGAGAATCATCCACGGCCATGATACAGTTTCTTAAGAACCATGAGGCATAGCAGTATGGCAGCAAGACAGGTCAAATTACCTGTATCTTTCCTCTAGCCAGGTATTTATGCGGTGTTCTTAACTGTGCTTTCTGACAGTAAGACATTGCAACAGGTCTCTGAATGAGATGATCTGTCATGTTTTCATATGCATTTGTTTGTTTTTACATGCACAGAAAAACATGTAATAGGTTTGAACCCAAATGGCAAGTGGGCTCAAATCTTGCTCAGAAAAGACTGAAAAACGCTTGTGAATTTTGGAAAGGTGTGTTGCAATGTACAAATCAATTTGTTCCCTGAATTGCACGGTTTCTGGACTCTCATCTTGCCAAAGTAATCAATAGCCAGTTGTTCGGTGTGAGAGCAGGTGTCAGAGCCAAACATTAAAAAATTTGCATTATAGCACAGTAGTGACTCCAGAAGTGCTGCATTCTGTGGTGCTTGTCAGTGGGACTTCAAGGAAGCTCCGCAAAATATTGCTCACTTAATGCAACAAAAGTTCAGCATTTCCATGGAAAATCAATACCTCCACATCTGCGAGGAAGTTAACTCCAGTTCATAAAGGGTTGCAGTGTTTTTTTCCTTAACACTTTTAAAACATAAAACCTTTGAATATGTGAGTGTGTGGAGATGTATGATGTATTTCTGTGTCTTGTACGTGCTGTGATGATCTGCATTCTTTTCTGGGTAAAAGACAAGAGCTGATACATACCATGTGCATACATGGAGTCATTTCTTAATTTAGCAGCTCATACAGAAATTCTGTCCAATTCTTTTCATCCTTCCCTCTCTCACTGTGTCTGTGTGGCAAACACCCTGGGGGTGTTTGTGGTTTTTGAAGTGTATTTGCATGATACTGTATAATGAGTGATTAGATTGTTTTGTAATTGTTTGAAGGAGGTCACAGTAATGGATTTTTTTCTTCTTTTTCTCTTTTGTGGTATTTTTAATAGTTTTAGACATTTTGGGATCAGCCACCATACAAAACGAAGAGATGTTTCTAAGAAACACCTAATTGTGACAAATTAGTGGGAGACTTTAGATGTGGTCTAATACCTTGTTTGCCTGTAAATCCCTCTCTAGAAGGGGGAGTTATGTATTTTTATTCTTGTCTCTGTGTATTTGGCTCCTGAGGTGTCCACACAGAAAAAGCAGATTTCTTTGCGGAGAGAGAGGTCAAGAATTTTTTGGTGGTAAGACCAAACTATTTCAGACCTGTCTTATCACTGTGGTAGCAGTGCTTTTCATATTCTTGACCTGGTCGTTGATCAAGCAGGAAATACTGTATAGGACTTTATTTTTTAAGAAGTTTTTGAAAACTGTTTGCATATAGTCCAGTGCAAAAGTAAGCAACAAAGCTTTTTAGTACGTATTTAATCAGAGCAGATGTTGAAGTGTCCATTGTTCTGTGGCTCACATGCTTCATCCTAACTATGATAAGTTTATCACCATTATGCTAAACTCACAGGTTATGTTACCCACCTCTCGACTCTTCCAAGTTGATGCAGTCCCATCCACGGTAATGCAAAATGATACAAGGGAGGGAAGGAGTAAAATGTAGGTCTGTTACCCTAACACATGCACGAAGCCTCCACCAGAGCCTGCCAGTGGTGCAGGAAACGTGGAATGCTTACATGGATGTGCAAGAAGTGTTATTTCTCCTGCGTGGCTGGCAGTCGTGCGGTGCCCCCGCTGTAGGTGGAGGAAGGGGACTGGCCCAGAACAGGGACAGTGCAGCCAGCAGGAAGGAAAAATGAGACTGTGTGCCTGCAGCTGCCGAGGAGCTGAAGATAGAAGGAGCCTTATGGGGGGAGAATGGAGCAAAAGCAGGAAGAATGATTGCAGCCCAGATTTCTATTGGAAGAAGAGAGTGGGTGGGTTGGAGGAGCCCTTGTAGTTAAAAGAAGAGCACTGAGACATTCAGAACTAATAGGAAATTTGGAGCAGGGGAATCACAGGGAGGTCTTTACAGAGAGGAGGAAGGAAGGTGGCCCACCAAGAACTTGCAAGGGAAAGAGGCAAAAAGTCTTGGAACCTGCAGTAAAGTCAGGCAGTTGAAGTTACGAAATACACAACTGTCAAGTTTCTATGCCCTTTCTTCTACAAACAGTGCCCCTGATAGTGTTAATAGTCTGTTAATTGCTATGTATTTGCATGAAATGTTTTTGAAAGATGGAGATATATATCTGGACTGAATGTCAGAATCAGGGCCTTATATAACGTTAACATATTTGTAACACGTGTTGGGATGCTCTTCTTCTGTTCCTTGGCAAGGCTGGTTAGCTGACTTGAGGGTAGGCATGGCTATTTTGGGTGTTTCCCTTTGAGGCAATCAACTTACTGGAAGGAGTTTTCTATTTATAAACCCTGCCTTAATGGAGTGTCAGCATAGACCTGTGACATGTAATGTCTTTACAAAAGCAGGGAACAGGATGTTATAACATTGAGCTCCCTCTGTCATTGGTGAAGCCAAAGGGGTGCCTGGGAGGCACTTGCTGGCCCCAGCTCTAGGCTGAGGGAACTCTGCCAATGTCCACTGATCATGCAGGGAACCTTAGAGCCTCTTACAAGGCTAACAAAGTTGCCCCTGTTGCATATTACTCAAGTTGCTGTCATTAGCACTGAAATGTCCAAACAGATGGTTGCTGCAGGACTTTCTTTTTAAAAGTGCCTGAAAGAAGTTCAAATTCATAGTCTATAGACCTGGTTCAGATCTCAGTGAAACTCTTATAAATCCAGAGTAAAGTTCTTTTTGTTGTAGTAGCTGAAAGGGCAAGATTCTCAGCAATACAGCATTACTATGGTTTCACGGAAGCCAGTGTATTTATTTCTGTTAATAACTCAGGCCTCTAAGGGTTTGGCTACTTTTCTTTAGTAATTAATGGAGATAGTAGGAGATGAGGAGAGAGTGTTCATACCACCCAAATTTAATCTCCCAGGCATCTCTCTGAAGCTGATTAAGAGAAATAGACTCTTCCAGAAGGTGGTTCAAAGCACCTATATTATTTTATGTATTTGTGTATAGTTAAATCAAGATTGCTAAGCAAAAGCAACCTCGCATTGATTATGATTAGAATTAATGTTACAGTAGAGCAGAGCCCTGAGTAGTTATATGCAGGAAAGAGGAAACTTTGATGAACAACAGCTAATATGAAAAGCCCAGGCTTAGTATTCTGATTGTGGACATTTTTTTGGTCTGCGTTTGGCTCAACATATGGGCCCCTGAGATAGGTGATACAGAAGGCTGAAAGTAAATCAGTCCTAATCATTTTGGTCTAATGCAATTTGGAAACTGTCAGAAGTAGCCGTGGTATAGAAAGCAGCATTTGGTCAAGTTTATTTTTTCTCTGAAATATTTCTGTGAACTATGGTAAAAACAGATGGAATCTAAAATATCCTAAGTGGAAGAAAATGACAAAAGGAGAACACAATGCATTGTACTGGAAAATAATTGCTTCAAGTTTGACCACTTGGAATAGGTTTCAAAAGCAAGAAGTCAAAAGCATTTTATTTATACTTTTTCAGGAAACATCTTCATCTGTAGAGCAAATACACACTTAGTGCACTTAAGAACAATAATGATTAATGCTGAATTTTAGAAAATGTTATTATGGAAAGAAGTCACAAGCATCAGGTCTGTTGGCTGATGATTTTAGGGAGTGTTTCTTTGAACATGGGAACTTAACATAAGAGAAGAAGACTTCATAAAGGATACTGTGTTGCTCATGTGTGGCCGTAATGAATTCAGCTGTCCTCTTTTGCTTCAAATTTTATGTCCTCTCAAAAACTTGCAGCTTGACCCATTCATTTGTAGCAGAGAGCAAAATCTACCTCTTCCATACAGTGCCAGAGTTTTAGGATAAGTTGTGAGATTATGCATTATGTTATGTTATGTATGTATATATTAGCATTGTATTCAACATTTTTTTAGGGCAAGAGCATATTATCTGCAGATTAATTTGAGTCAAATAAGATACTACTCTTTAGTAATGCTCATTTGTGCCCAGAAATCTTCAGAATGGGTTATCTCTGTTTATTTACATTTTCAAAATGTAACTGCTAATTTTTGAGATACTAGTTATTTTTTGGTGTCCTAACCTTGGACAACTTAATTACTAATTGCGAACAACTGAAAAGCAGTTTTAAAGCTAGACTAAGGAAGGTATTTTGAAATCCTAAATTCAGATTTACTTTGGTGATCAAGAAAGATTATTTATGGTATATTTTACTTCAGAGCTTTAGTGTGTAGAATTTTCTCCAGTTTTGCAGGTATCCAGCAGAATAACAGCAAAGTTTTTCCCACTGTATATTTTCAAAGAACCTTTTTCCAAGCAGTAAGAATTCTCACTTTATATTTCTTGGGAATATATATCTGAAAGAAAGCATCAAATTCAACATGAAGTTAATTTTAACATTAAATTATTTTGAGGTGTAGAAGTTTGGAATAATCTGGAAAGAATAAGTAATTTCAACTCTTACTATTTCTGTGAGTTGATAGATGCAAGAAAATGTATTATCAGGTACATAGAGATTTCTCAAATGCAGCTTATTACTGTCGTCTGTCCAAATAAGAGAGGCTTTTCTGGTAGTTCCCTTGTATTTAGTATGCAAGGCTATTCTTTCTATTTCTGTCTCAGCACCTCAACAGAGTAAGAACTAGCAAGCTGAGAATTTTCTTCAGGTGAATTGCAACTGTTCAGAGAAATTACTGTAAAAAATTTACCTATAACACGTGAAAAATACGGTACCTTTATTAATACTTTCACACAAAGAGTAATTAACATGAGTTATGACAGAACTATTAAGAAAAAAACATTACAGAAAGACATGAAAATGACAAACTACTCCCTGGAAAAGTCACAGGTAAGTATTATAAATATATTTCTTGTTAGTTGCAAAACTTCTTTGAGACTGTTTATATGGACAAAGTAAGTATGTATTTGTGAGGCTGGAGTTTAAAGCAGTAAGTGAAAAAGATAAAGCAGTAGACAAAGACATTATTTTGACTTTTGAAAAAGTAGTGACAGACAAAAAGGCATATGAGGCCAAGGGTTAATTAAAAGATTCCAACCATATCTATATGTTGATCTGTGAAGAAGTTGAATGGATTCCCATACATTTGTGTATTCGCAGCAAATAATTTCTTACTGCTTATTACTGGAAGGTGAGGATTTTATTTATTGTTTTGCCAGAAGCACACACACACAAGAGAGAGAGATTTCTGCTTGAATTAAAAAGTAACTTGGCTACCATCTCTTATCAACACTTGCATTTTTGTACAGAAGCTGTATGCTTAATGTTGCTTCTTACACTGCTCTTCATCTTTCTTAACTGATTTCAGTAAGACCAGACTAAGCTAAAAGCATGGGCTCCCTCTGCTGACTGCTGGTGGTGCTCCGAGCCCTTCTCCAGGACGCTCAGCAGGCTCTCTGGATGATGCGATTGGGAAGAAATGAGTTGCAGCCTATTTTAAACAGGTAAACTCTGAGGCAAAAATGCAATCTAGCCCTTTAAATGCAACCGCTATGTAGAACTTGCATTTGAAGTGCCCAGACACTCTGAAATAGTAATAGTTTTATGGTAAAACAGCATCAGACAAGACCTCAAAAGAGGTTTTTACTTTCTGTGATTTCATGTACTAAAAGACCGGAGGAAGGGGGGAGGAGTGAAGAAGTGAGGATGCCGTCTAACCAGCCCGAACTCACGTAAAACTCAAAAGAAAACTAATACCCATCTTTAATTTATTTTTAACCATCCCCAGACTCTGGGGCATAATTTATTTCAAGGTCCTTTGATTTCTTTTCAGATCTCAACTGGATAAGGCCCTGAGCGACCTGATGTGAAGTTGGTCCTTCCCAGAGCTGGAGGCTGAATGAGATTTTCTCTGTAAGCCCTCCCCACTTCCAACGTATATTGTTCTGTATTTCTATCCTAAATGTGAGAGGAAGATTAAAGTTATGAAAAAGAGTTTGTATAGTACAGCCTTTAACCCAATGTTCATCTTGACAGGCCTTTTGTATTTGTAGGTGGAAAGTAGCATTCTGCCTGCATAAAGAGGGGGGCCTGGATCCCTGTCTGCACTCTAACCCTTTGCTTACCAGCAGGCCTTTGCAAGAGGAGGGGTGTAATACAGGTGCAGAGAACAAGGCAGCAGATCAGTGAGCTCCTCAGTCATTAAGGAAAATGCCTGCATGTCCCCTGTACCAACTAGTAGCTATTAATAAAGCTGTGGAAAACCACACACAGCTCATTTGAAAAGGAATCCTGGACCCTGTGTTTTAGACTGAGGGTTCAGCTGATAGTCTCTGACATGCCTGTACAATGAGGAAAGGCTGCGCAGACTGTATGAAAATAAGGGAATGTTTTTAACACCCTGTGTTGTGTTGTGACCAGCAGTTTCCTCAGAGCTGCTTGCCACAACCATTCACTGCATGGGAGAGAGAGAGGGTGAATGAGAAGTCTCCATCCTTCCCCAAAGTACTGAACAGCAGTACGTAGGTTACATGAAAGTTTACAGTGCCCAAGGGAAGAGGGAAACACATACAGTATTTACAAGAGAGAGAGGCTTCTTTAGAAGATGGTTCAGAGCAAAATTTTTTCCTCCAGTGCAGTTTATCTCCTATCAACAACAAAGGTAGCCTGGTAAGTCTGTTCTTTGAAGGCTAAGCTCAACTTTAGTGATTACTTCTTTCCCTTCCCTCACTCTGGTGCCCAATATGATTTTCGTGGTTCTTCAGGCCATAGATGGAAATGGAGTTTGGTTCTTATCTGATGAGTTTGAATTATACATGAAAAAGTGGTGAGATCAGCTTGCCACAACAGGTTCCCCATCATCCTGCCCTGCCATGAATGTGTCAGATGAAAAGTTTGCTTGGGCCCGTGTTGTGATTCCAGTTAAAAGTAACTCTCAAAAGGACAGTGCTTTTACTACTAATCTTCAGGAAAGCTGTCTTCACAAACATGATATCAGAGTTATTATGAGACATATTTCAAGGTTGGTTTTTTTTGTTTGTTTGTTTTGTTTTTTGGAATAACTAAAGCCCAGTCTACAAAGGGCAATCCTGAAGGAACAATCTGAAATCTTTAAGAAATAGAGTGACGAGTTCAGTCCCATGTTAGCAGTGATGAACCCAGCTACAACATAAGTAATAGGAGAAGGAAGGGGTACAAAACATCCTGGTAGTTTTATGATGATAGTCCTCATGAGGGGACTGTGTCCTTAGTCCTTTCTGGTCAAAATACTCTTCGTTCACTAGACAGTTTTTCAGGAAATAGAAAAAAAATCATAATCAGGAGGTACAGAGATAACCTAGGGAAGCCTCGTGATTCTTTACAAGTTGCCTGTCTATTTTACCAGGAGGAATTGGCATTGAATATGTCATGGGCAAAGCTGGCTTTGAAGTTGGTTATGTTTTACAGGTTGTTTTGTATCAGTGATACTTGCTGAAAATGCAGACCAAGGGATTAGTGGTAGTACTAGCATGTGCCCCTAACTGAGTCTATTCTGTTGTAACACCTACCAGATGTTATCCACAAAGAAGTCACAATCGCTCTTTAATTTACTTTGTAGCATGATGTACATTTAGTTAAAATAATTTTAGCTATAATAACACATCTGTAACTTTTTTATCCTTTTGATAGTTAAATGGGCATGATAGTAGTACACAGAAATGGCAATATTCCTTCAGGTTTGTGAAGGGCAGCAGAATGCAGCTATAGTTAGAATTTGTATGATATCTATATATAGATTTAATAAATTGGGTGTTTTTAGAACTCACTGCATTTATGTGATTACTTCAGAAGTGCCCCGTATAAGTAGCATTTATTAGATAATGGTGCACAATCCACTTGCATTCAGCCCATTAAGGCACTGTCAAGCAGACACCGTTTACCACTCTAAACTGAATGCAGGCAAATGAATAGAGCAAACAACCTACTGTGAAAGCACCCTCACATTAGGAACTTCTCTCTTGTTTATACCTGGCTTTGAGACACATGATATTTGGATTTGAGGGGTAAAGTTTCAAGACCTGGTTTCTCTGTGCCAAAAAAAATCTATTAATTGAGCTACAATGTAGTTATGAATGGTAGAGGAGTCAACTCACATTGAGCCCAGTGTAGTTTCAGGGACCGACTCCCTTCCACAGTTATCTTAACTCCATAGCTGTAAGGGCCAATCTTTCAGTTCATACTGTTGCTTTGCTGATTTTAATTGAAGTCACTGAAAATTTTGACTCACGAGGGATATATCATGCCACAGAGCAGGACTGTTTGCATGCCTGTGTATACATATATTGATATACCTGAGCTTGCTTTGACAGATCTGACACGTCTTTCAGGCCAAATGCAAAGCTGAGCTAGCTCAGGCTGTGTGAATCAAGAACAAGAATCAAAGCCCCTGCTAAACAGAAATTGCTTTCTGAAACCAAAAAGGGACATGGCTTTAGGTGTTAGATTTATACATGCTTTTTTATTTTCTAGCACATTTCCAATATATTGGAGAACAGATTATGCAGTTACTATAAATGCCTGGATTTTCAAGAAGTCATGTAAGAATATGAATATGATTACCCTACTCTCGGTGCTTTCTGAGTTTTAGTGTATTTGATCCTATCACAAAATGCAAAAAAATAAATTCTTCCATATGCTGCCTAAAAAATCTTGGGAGAAGCATGCACTGTTCATTAAAATACAGTGTATATTCTATTAAATCCTTTTTTTTCTAACCTCATTTTATATTCAGTGTATCTGCTTTTACACAAGCATAAATACTTTTTCAATCATTTCTTCCACACATTATGTTTGTCTGGTGTAATAATGACATGGGAGAATGTTTGCTGAAATGTGCTGTATCCAAGCCTTGTAGCTTGGGCCTTTACAGTCATTGAGTAGGTGTTCCAATTTATGAATAATAGGTTTTCTGGAAGCAGGCGGGTGAACCAGCACCACTGGCTTGCCTCAGCAACTTCAAAGGGAAACTTTTTTTTCTGAGGAGACACAAAGATCACATTTGGAGGTTGAAAGGGTGCACTGCACCCTTTAGCCAAGACAAGGCAAATCATCCAGGGTCTGAGAGATCTCTTCGCCAAATTGTTTAAATAGGAATACAAAGAAAATGCTCTTTAAATTGTAAGTAGTATGGATGAAGTTACTTATAGGCAAAAAGGCTTTATTATTGTTTCCAGATGTAAATTTTGAAACACAGAATGGGCAGTTAGCATTTGGGTCCATTAGAAGGAATATAATTCAGGGCTCATTCAGCCTCATAGACTCTCTCTTGGATGAGAAAGAGAAGACAGGAATGAGAACCCAGCTCAGCTGAAGGCACTAGATGTGGATGGAGCCATTATGTGGAGCTTGGGTAGGATGTGTTACTTGAAAAGCAGCATCTGGACACATACACACACTAGCACAAATAATTGACAGTTTCGTTCCATGGCCAAAAAGAAATTGGAAAAATATTCTCTCAATCTGTTTTTTTTTTTTTTTTTCATTCTCACAGCATGATGAGTAACATACAGATAGCCATTTTCAGAGGAGGTGAAGGCGCTTCCCATTTCCCACTGGAATTCAGAGGCTGTGCCTCACCTTGTAGGCAACTCTGCGGGCAATTACTGTCAATAAAGTGAAGGTGCACACTAAAGATGGTACATTTTTCCTTCTCTTGTCAGCTCCCATTGTGTGCTGAGCTTTGCCAGCTCACTGTGTGGACTCTGTAAGGATGAGGGTAGTCTGATGATGATAGCTCTCATGTAATCCAGAGGACCGCAGTACTCATGGCCTTTAGAGGTGTGGGCTCCTTCGGGGCTCATAAAGGCTCTCAAGCACAGGCTAAGGAAACTTGAAGCATGAAATCACACAAAGTGAAGCCAGTGCAGGCCCAAATCCAAAGTGATGCACCATCGGGCAGGCCCTAGGAAGCAACCTGCAGCCTGTCCTTCAACAGCCGTGTGTGGGCAGCAAGTGGACAGGAGCTGGAACATACGGTGCTTACAGGTTTTCCAAAGGTGGTATAGCTGTGGCCAATATGTTTTAGCTGCTTTCCTCTTTCTGGAGAGCCAGAAAATACAGTAAGGGTGATTTGGTTTATTGTCAGTCTTGCACAATAGCATTGCTAACGGAGCTCCAGCTGCAGAGCTTCTTTTACCAGTGCTGCTGTCGAGTCTAAACTTGAGAAAGCCTATCTTGACTTGTACATTTTAGGCCTAGTTTGGAGGGTTGACATTTTCAAAAGGAAACCCCAAGCATATTTTAACTTTTAAGCTGAGTGAAGTTGATAGAAAATCTATGAGGTCACAGAGAAATAAAAATACTGAAAGGACCATGATTTTACAAAGATGTATTTTAGTACACAACTGCATAGTGAGATAGGTTTTACTTGGTGAATTCCCCGAGGACACCAACTGTTTGTATCTTTTTTACTAAGGAATATACAGGACCCGATTCTTCTGTGACTGTACACTCGAAATTAATGTAGGTTTCCAAGGGGTGCCACATGTGGAACTGATGAACACAAATTGTAGGATCCTTGTAAAAAGATCTCTGCTAAATTGTTCCAGCTTTTAAAGTTTGTCCCTAGTTTCTGCACATAAATTTCTATGAAGGCAGATTTTGTTGGCAAATGGATGCAGCCAAATGTGTAGGCGATGCGTATACATTACTTAACCAAAATAAAATTTTCATGAGTAGAATTTATTTTGGCTTTTCTTTATCTTGATAGTATTAGTGTTTTAAAAATACTTAACCAAAAAACACAAACTGCACTTCACACCAGATCCTCAGGAAATGCAATAATACACCTCAGGAGAAGAGAATAAAAGTCATCAATAATGCACAGTATTTCAGCAGCTATAGCTGATATCTGCTACTAAATTAATAGAACAAGCAACTTTACAAAAAGCATAACAAAAAGATTCTATCAGCACTGGCTTTGCTGAAATCAGTCTTCCTTGGATGACCTTCAGTGTGGGATTTTCATAAAGCAAACCAGAGGTCATGACATATCTGACTCCGTGATTTTGCTGTTTGTTTTATGCAGCTGTCTACAGAAATTTTTAATTTCTTAATAAAAATGTGGTTCAACTCTTAACATAAATACCAATGAAGTTGGTGGAAACGCTCACATTGAATTCACTTAGTCTTCACTGGGCTCTCAGTCACCCAAATATCTGTCTGTTTTCTCAAAATAAAGCTATGTTTGAGGATGCAGTTGTGGCACTTTTGGTACAAAAGTCAGGCTCATAAAATATAAGGATATGAGAACCTAATGAAGTTCTGGCCTACAGTGCAAAGGGACAGGGAAACTCAAAGACACTTAATACTTTCCTGATTTAGAGATGACCATGCATAACTCATTTGTGGCTTTACTTCAATCGACACCCTGCACTTCTGTGCATAAAGTCATCCAAGAGTCACAGCTAGAAAGGGCATATTCTAAAGGGGCCGCAATTCCTTTAGCGCCTCTTTAAAATTAAATAATAAATATAAGTCACAACTGAGAGAATCTGGTAAACCTGTTGCATAAATATCTGTAATGCCACACTCCACTAAGTACCTTCAGATGGAAGTAGGCATTTCTGGAATTGAATCTTTCTAAACTAAGCTATTTTGTATTAGCAACACTTAGCTCCCTTCCTCTCCCCCAGAACGCCTAAAAAACGTTGACGATTGCTGAAGCTGCATTGAGATGAGGTACCTAGTTCCTAAAGAAGATGCCAGAAAAGCTGTTTTCCAGCATTACCTACTTCAGGTATTGTCTAAAATTCCAGGGGCTTCAAGGCATGCCCCTGGCTGCCCTTGAAGTTGCCGCCAGCCCCATGCAGAAGTGCCTGCAGGCTGGGTGAGAGGGCCCTCTTCTCCCACTGGACTTCTGCTGGTTGCGGGAGTCAGGAGCTTCTCCCTGAAATGCCTCCCCCCTCCAAAGCCAACCTCATATTTGCGCTCAGTGGCCAGGTCCTGACCACTTGGCTGCTAAAGCAATGCCAGCGTTACCGTACCTTTTGCCTAACAGCATCTAGCCAGAAACAGGAGGAGGAACTCCAGGCTCTCTTCAGGCCTGTCCTTCCCTTCCGCTGGGAGCGCGTCAGCTCCTGCTGCAGTGCATGCTGAGAAGAGAGTCCTTGTGTTAAACGCAGATCACCCTGCTGCTGGGAATGCAAGGGTCTGCTGTCAAAAGGAAAGCAGAAAGTTTGACTTTGCCACTTAGCAAATAAGGGAGACCAGGGCTCCTGGATCAGGAAAACACACACCTCTGCCTATTAATGCTAGCTACAAATCTAGCCTTGGAATAACTGCTTTGTCTCATGGAGGCAGAAAAATATCAAGTTGTATGAGAGTTGTGTATCCATTGCTCAGGAAGGTGCAGCTACCCTATAAACAGAAATGTTTGGTAAGGGAAATAAGAATACTTCTGTACCATATACTTTAAAAAATCCACTTAATTCAAATGCTGTTTGGATTTAAGAGAATGGGTAGGCTACAAGGCTGCTTTTATATAGACAAGGTTTCCTTCTACAGAATTATACTATATTGCACGTAAATTAACTTCATTGTTTCATACAGTTTAAAATGTTTTCCCTTCCTGGGAAAACTTTCAAGATTTTGATGATTATGTTCATCCCTTGTCAGGGCAGTATGTTGAAATTTCAGAATAGTTGTGAGCTTGACTATTGTTTTGACATGAATTGTTCTTTTTCATCATTTCATCATATTTTTTAATGTGTATTATTTCAGCTATAATTGCCTTACATTTTAAGATTAGAACTTTGAAAGTAAAACTGATCAAACAGAAAACGAATCATCTATATAACTCTTCTCAATACTTTTGAAATGCTTCATTTTTTTTAAAATGAGAAATTCAGTGAAGCTAGGTCATCTCCCCCTCCAAACAATTTCAGTTTAAATCATTGTGTATCTTGTGGCAAAAGTAGATTTCTTAAAATTTTCCATTGAGCTGCATTCCTAATCCTGGAGGAGTAGGGACTCATTATTTCTTTCAGTGTGATGATGGATAGGTAGTCTGCTTTTTCACTTTTAAAGTATTATCTGATTGCTAAAAACCTAAACATATACGATATATTATGCCTTAGTTACCTAACAGAAGAATGAAACGAAAATATCATTATGTTTATTCCCAGCATTGAGACTGTGCAATCACATTGGCATGATTACACAGGGTTTTCACTGGTGACATTACACAAGTATTTTGTCATATGTATCAATATTAGTTCCAAAGAGGTTGTTTTTTGCATTTCTTTTTAAACATCAGAGGTGTGTTACACTGTCAGTCTTCAAACGGAAAATTTAAAGGAATTCACTAGGTGAAAAAAAGGCGTATAATGAGATGAAACATGTTCAGTTTTAGGTTTGCAGAGAATGCTTCAAGCATTTTATATTTTTACAAACATTGTTAAAATCCCATCTGGTGTTTGCAGAGTATTTTACTATCTCCTGCTGAGCCAGGCAGACATTGGTTTTCATGTCTGTATGTTTCCAAAACATTAGGAAAAAAATTGAGTGGACCTGGACCAAGTACAGCAAAATGATAGAATACCGTATTTCCATTCTTTTGCATTCAGGAACAGAGACAAATGTCCTTGGTTCCAGAAAAGATCCATCAGTTCACATAGTGGAACTTCTTGTTAAAAATGCAAAGGAGTAAATTTCTCTAAGTAGTTCAACATTCAACATCTTGCCCATGATATATTTTTATGAGCAATAAATACATAATCTCTGTTTCAATTATATACTTCATTTTCAAGGGAATTCATTCAGAAAATATAAAAGCCTGATGAAAATGTGTTCCATCTTGATAGACACATTTTTCCTTTATGTAGTTGACTTTATTTATGAATTGGGTGCAAAAAAAAAAAAGAAAAAAAAACAAACAGAAAAACAGAAATGCAAAGTCCTCCTAATTACATGTTCCTGGAGCTAGCATCATGCGTACCTATGACCCACTGTCTCTGAAGTCAATGGGAACACTCATTTCTGGTCTTACACTGCATCTACAACCAGTATAACTTTTAATTATTTTAATTCAGTTACTGCAGCAAAAGGAGAGGAGAAAAAAGAGACAGTTTGGGAGGGGGGAGGGTCAGTGGGTCTGCGTTAGCTGTTGTTTGTAGACGGGAGATACTTATCTAAAATAACATGGCAGTGATGGCATAGCTACTGCGTACAACTGCATTTTAATGGCTTAAGAAATGTATGTATTTCCAATCACATGTGTTACACTGAAGATCCTAGAAAGCCTTTCCTACATTCACTGATAATTCATGGAAAATGTAGATACATTGCCAAAACAAATAAAAAATTCTTAGCAGACCAGAAGCATAAAAATAGACTGATTGCTTTTTAAGATGCAGTGGTCATACCATTTTGATTACCAGATGGAATTTTCCTTAGACACTTTTGTGCCTTTTACCTGATAAATGGCTGGCATTCTATCAGAAAACCTTTTCTTTGCATGATTTTGACTGTGTATTGTGTTATTTTCTTAAATGATAGACTTCTGATGGCAGTATAATTCATCTGCATTTTCTTTTCTTTTCCCATTGCCCATCCTTCGTACCTCCCCACATGGTTTGCATGCACGGGATCCATCTTCCTGCCAGGGAAGATGGGGAGCAGGCATGTATGCACACACACATTTCATATAAACTTCATGTTCGAGTAGCCCAAGGGGTTGACTGTGTGTGCAGATGGTCAGTAGGTGCATCCGACTTTCATACAGTCTTGGCTGTCATGAAACACGTTGTCCGTCTTGCTCCAAGCCCTCGGTTCTCTCTCCCTGCTGGTACCATGCCCATTCTTAGAGCTAAAGAACAAAGTCAAGAATGCAAGGTCAACAGATCATCTGATGTATGTATAACAACTATGGAAATTAGATTGCTCTCTGCTTCTTACTTTCTCTGACCAATGTAGAAAGCACCTCCTTTGCTATTTAAAATGGTAATTTCAAATATTGATCTAAGTAAACGTTGTTACAGCAATCTTAAATGGCATGATAATCAGCATTCTGGATAAATGACATTTATTTCTGTTTGAGGCACTTTGCTGAGCCTGTATACACGCAGCATGGTAACAGCTTTATGCATAGCTGCAAATGTGAACTGTTAACTGTCTGGGAAACAGGGCAGAGGGGTGGAGAAGCTCAGCTGAGCTAATTGCTGTCTCCTCCATAAGGCAGATGTGCAGTACAGGTATTTGTTCCTTGAAGATCTGAATGTCTGATAAACTGGAACTGGAGGACTTAGAGAAGGGTATAGCTTAAAGAAACTGAGAGGGAGTAGGAATTGCTGAAGTCTGTAACAGCGAGGAGACAACTATCTCTTCCAGCCCCTTTATCCTTTTTTAGGGGATATGGTGGTCAGTAGCAGGCTGGTGACCAGCTGTGGAGGTGTGTGTGAGGGGAGGGGAGGAGTGATGGGAGAAAGGAGGCCAACTGCAGCTCTCCGGCAGGTGGGAATGATTATGGAAAGAATGACGACCTGTACTGTACAAGTTATTGATGGTAGTTCCCAGAGGAGTTGAGTTAATAAAGCTGCAGCCAAAATAAACCACATCCCTTGCATCTTGTCTTTCTTCCTGCATGTCCGGAACAACGCAATGAAAGTCTGTTGCCTCCCCCTCTCCCCATGCCTCCCCCAACACGCTGAAGTTTTCTCCTACTCCGTTCTACACAGCCATGTCTCGGAAGTATTAAACTTTTGTATTTCTGGTAATAGTACAAAAGTATGAACATTGAGGAGATTCCGACTCTACTTTTCTAAAAGGAGGTATGCACTCAAGGTGAGAATAGGAGTGGAAAACAAATCAGCAGAAATATTACCTGCTTCATGTGACAGGACGTTGCCTTTAGCATCTGCTGCTAGGTCTGTGCTAAGCTGCATTTCTCTAGGCTGCAAAGAAATTACTGTGTTTGCACTAGAGGATCCTCAAGGGAAGCTAACACCCAGCAGTCAGGTGATGGTCTTTTGAACTGGTTGTTCTTTTTAATAGTATGGACTTGTGGAAAGGGGGCTGTTCTGAACAAAACAATTGTAGAATGGAAATCATCTAAGGGTTGAATTCCCAGAATCCCAGTTCCAGACTTCTCAGTGGTTCCTGTTGATCTAGAGCTGTTTTATTCTATGATGTCTTTCTGTTAAAGTATATATATTGTCCATTTTATAGACAGAGTCAGCCTTTAGGTATTTTCCACAACAAACACATGGCAACCCTGATCCTGCATCACATGCTTCCGTTTGCGCTTAAAGCTCCAGTCTTAATTTTCAGGATTTTAATCACTGATGCTAAATGGCATTCTTCAGTACGACCTGGGTTCCAAGCCCTGTCAGTATGGAAGAACATTTGAACCAGTGGAGACTGAATGACTGGCTTCAACATCATGTCTATTATTTAATAGCTTTGGCGTGCTATTTCCTTGAAAATTGGTTTGTCTGTCTCCAAGTCTATCACAGGAGCTGTGTGTGCCAGAATACTCCTTTATGCTGACATCAAAGCCTGATGCTGTTGCCCTGGATATGATTTTTGCACAATTACTTGTACAGTCCATCTAGGAACTGGCCCATTGCTGAAGTATCAAAGTTCTTCCTGAGTATTTAAAAATAGAAATAGCTATAACAATGTAAGCTTTTCTTTTTTTCCTTTTTCTTTGTCCAGGTTGTAGGAAAAATATCTTGATTAGTTTAGAGCTTGCCCGAACGGACATTTGTGTACCTGTGTGTGTGATTGAGTATGAGAGAGCTCTGTATTCACATTGAAAACTCAGAGCGAAAGGTATATTGACTATACATTTATTTCTGAAAGTGGTGACGTTTCTGTTCATTCTCCTGTGAGTCCTACAATCAAGGTCACTGAAAAGAATCTTCTTTTAAACCCAGGGCGTGAGGAATTGAAATTGAAAATTATGGGCTGCACAGCTGTTTACTAGCAAGTCAGGCATTTTGCGTGCGGTGGTTTGTTGCTATTTGTTATCCGCTGTTATTGTAAAATCATTACATGTTCCTGTAACAGTACTTCCCAGTCTTTTAAAAGCTGAGCTCACTTTCAGAATGAAATCAATCAAAACCATTGCCTTTCCATTAGCTTTTAAGGTTAAACACTTCAGCATATATATATATTGTACTTTATCCTTATTATGTGCCGCTTCTAATGCTTACTCTCAGAAACACTGGGGTAAGGCTGCCTATTAATGTACTTTTTCTTTTGTACATGCATTGGTAGTGAAAAAGTGAGCAGTACTGACATTAGCAGCTCTTGTAACCAGTGGGTTTGGAGCATGCCTCAGAATTATAGTTGCAGGCAGACCCTTCTGAACCACTTGCTCCATTTTATGCAGGCACCTTTCACAACTGTTAACAGTTTCAATTTCTAATAATGGAAGCTCAGCCTCTGTAAGAGAGTTACCCACAAAGTTAGTCCGTATTCGTTTCTTCATATATCCCAAGGAATGTTCTACATATTGAAAAATGTTATTCTGCAATTAACAGCTCAACAGCAGGCAAGTGGAAAACTCTTTTCACACATAAGGACTAGACCTTTTATAAAGATAAAACATTTTGTAGGCTGCAGAAATTTTGCAGTCATGGTGATGATCTTGGATTAAGTTAAAATGAAGGTATTTGCTTCTGTTGATTGAATTCCAACGTTAATTTAGACCTAATCATACTTAGATCTAATCATCTTGGTCTCTGTTTCCCAGTGAAGGGTGGAAAATTTCCTTAAAATCCCTTTTGTTACCCTGGATTTTATTTGGTTTACAAACATGAGAATCTAGCCCTATAATTTTTTTCAGGTGTTCTCTGATGTGAAAGTCTTTAGTGAGTGAATCACTCGACTGTGGGCATTTCATGTTCTGCAAAGTATGATTGTATTACTGAAGCTTTTGATACCAAATGTTTTGAATTCGCTGAGATACAGTTTTTCCTAATGGCTACTGATGCACAGTATGTAGGAAGTTTGGCTGGTGGATTCAATGCATGGGGATAAGCAAGTAGGCTAGATGTGGATCCTTGCCACCCTGCCCAAACCTCCAAATGTTCTTAGGGAAGAACAAAAAAGCATAGTGGGGATGCATATTGATGAAGGGTCTGGTGCGGTCTGTGCATAGCAAGATCTGCCCCAGCATTAATACCATGGAAAAGACCAACATTCATTTCATCAATTGTTTTTAAGCAGCTGGGTCAATGATATTTTTGACAATGTGAATGGTTAGTGTTTAAATTGCTTTCACAAAAGTGGTTAACACGTTGTACTACTAATTATGTGATTACAGGGGAGCTATTTATCAATTTACTTTTACAGGAACTATTTATTTTGGACTTAACCTTTGAGTTTTGCTGTAGTTTGAAACAGAGCCTCTCACAGAAGGAAGCTGTTAGTGGTGGCTAGTTTATAGGGCTTGGGGCCCAACAAAAATACCTCAGAATCATCCAGGGCCAGGCAAGAGGTTTTATGAAAGTCTCCCAATTCCAAACATGAAACACGAGTTAAGTTTCAGTTAGAAAGCCACCAGATTTTTCATTCCTAAGCGTTCATCTTTCTTAAAACTTGGGTTTTGGCTCATGCAAGCATAGATAATTGGTGATACATAGAACAGGACAGGCAACTTTTGCAGGTTCTACCTTAGTTCATATGTCATTTTGCCAAACTACCTTAGTACCTTATATGGCAACCCTACTTTTTGTTTTCTAGAAGCTACAAGAAATAAAGATAGTCAACTTTGCTGTTGGCTGGCATGTACTGGCTTTAAGTGGAAAGATTTTGCTAGAGAGAGAGCAATAAACCAAGCCACCTTTTCTTAGAGCTATGTATAAGGGCTGCAGTGTCTCTAGATCTCCTGATAGGTCTGCTAGTGATGCTGTGAGGAATTTTGCATGATAGGTAAAATACAAGTGTTGCACCAAACCTGAGCGTGCACACTGCTGAAGAGGAATAAGAATGTGGAGCAATGAGAGTATTAGAGGGAACAGTTTGTACTCAACTCATAGCCAGAATGGCAATAACCAACACAGGCTGGCCTTTTTGCAAGTTAATTCAAGATTATATGGAATGGACTGTTCTCACCTCTGGGAACTTATGCCCTGTGCTCCCTTTGGAGGAGTCTGCAGAATGCAGAATAAATGCAGGGCAGCATGCCCTGGGCTTTGCCTGCAGAGGTAAGTTGCGTTCGTTCAACGTACATTTTGAAATAGATTTCAGTTAAACACCCTGTAAGGATATGGGTCCCTTAGTTTAGGTATTAGAAAGGTTTCTGACTGACCTGAAACAGCAATGTTTGCAGTGCTTTTTATACCAGAAGCCTCACAAAAATACTGTAGACGCTACCAAGTTTGAGCCTAGAAGAGAACAGCATAGAATTTATTCACAGACATTTAAATAGTCTGTCTTTGAACACAGCAAGTTACAAAACCCTTGTATCTTCACAAGTGTTGGGCAGTTTGTTCAGTTCAGAACCCAAGGACTAGCCCCACTAAAGGCTGTTTAAAAATTAGGCACCATGCCCCTAGATCCCACATCCTGTGTTAAGTGCTATTGTTAGCTGTGCAGGGCACAGGAGAGAAGATAAACCAAAACCATCTGCTGGTGGCCTGTACAGGGAACTTCCTACAGATGTCCAGAAGGACGTGGTGGGATTTTCAGTTGTCTGTTGAGGTAGAGAATCTGACTCACAGCTTCAAAAGGAGTGCACTTCAGTTTCATTCTCCCAGGGTGCCAGGGTAGTGACTGTGCGGACCTGGGGGTTGTTCCGCATTGAGATGTGATGTGGCAGGGGCGCTTTTTTGGATTCAGGAGTCCTATATAACCAAGGGCAGCAATGCCTTTAAATTACAGCCCGCCCATACTATTGAAGTTGTGACACCATCCAGAAAAACATTCAAAATTCATTGATGCAGAAAAGCCAAAAAGAAAAATACTTCTATACCTCCTGTTTAAGACACATGCCTCATAGTGATGATTCTTGCGTTTTGTCCCTACTCCAGCCTCAGGAACAAACACAGAACCCACGATACCCCACCTGGTTGTGGTCTGTATTGCTACCATTCAGTAACATACTCTCTGCTGTAAATTTCTGTATCCCAACTGAACTTTCCTGTGTGATAGCCTCCGTATTACCCAGCAGCTCCAGAAGTAGAATTTGAGTTCTTTCAGAATAGGTCATTAAATTGTTGAATTTGCATTTCTCGCTTCCTGGGTAAATGTTGTACAATCTTCTGCAAAAAGGGGCACCCCTGCCTCTGGGCATTAAAAAAATAAACAAACGTCACAGTGGCTCACAATTGCTGTCATTAGAAAGTCCAGTACCATGAATGTGTCTTAAGTGCCTCTCTGAATGTCTGTTGCATTCAGCTACTCAGAGTTTATAAACTAGCGGAAAACGTTTTTTTCTTGATCCCCACCATATCTAGGCTGGCAATGGCAGAAAATGCACTGAATCAAAGAGATACATATTTTGTGTGAATTAAGCACCTTCAAGATTAGGCAACAGCTAGTGAGTCTTACTGGGATCCCAGTTTTGGTCTCAGAGCCTCAGTTCCACCTCAGTCCTGCTTTAAATGCCTGCGCCCTTCCTGGATGCAGCACAAAGGCTTTAGAGAATGCTAGTGCCAATGTGCTTTTGCATGGAGCCCCTGAGGAAAAGGTGATCCTCTTTAGTCTTCTTCAGACTCGGTATTAAGGTATGTGTTGTCTGTTCACTTTTGAGTAAACTAAACATAGGTCCATGATGGCCTGTAGAGATCTCAGATTTAACTTTTCTTTCTTCCCCATTCTTAGGGCTCAGAGACTCCCAACAAAGAGTTCTGGGATTTGGGGTTTCTTTGGTATGATTTTGTTGAGGTCTTGTTACTGCTTTTGAAAGTAATGTATAAGTTAGTAGATTGTAACATGTCTGTTTCTGTGCATGTTAATAAGATTTTGCAAAGCTAATTAATCTAATCTCAAACACCACAAAATCCCTGCTTCTTAGCACATACTAATCTGAGATTTGGGGAAGCGGGAATGCAATGGAAAGAAAGGGCAGTTGTTATAAAAATACACAGGGACTTTCTTCTGAAGAATGTTGACCTAGAAGCTGTGTACACATATTTCTTTTGTTAGAAGAAGTGTTCTAAAAGGTGAATACAATAGTTCTATATTTTCTCAGGGGAAACTTCAGGTAACAATTATATTACTACTATTGAAAATTATATGCATATATATTAAAATGGAAAAAAGTGTTATATTCAGTAACTTGCAAATACTATTCTTTCTTCTAAAACATCTTCTAAATCTCTCCCTTCTTTTGAAAAAATGGAGGACCTACAGTTAGTCTATCAAGTGCATTAAAGCATTAAACAGCTATTATTGACTTTTTTTGGTTGCTCTCAGATGCTAAACACTTTATAAAACATGAAAGTAGCCAATTTTGAGTTTACCAGCTTACAGCTCATATACATTTTATAAAACTCTTGGCCACAGAAAATAAAGAAGTAGATGTTGCCTGTTGGTAAATATTCAATGAATAATTTCAACATGTAAAGTAGAAGTGATAAGGCAATAGCTATTTGAGACGTAGAAGAGACTACGGGTAGATAGGTGGCTTGTTTTTAGAGACTCATTTTGAGAGAGGAGCATGTCTGATGTTTACAGTGTTCACCATCCACTCATTTCTATCCCCAAATTAAAATTCACTTACGTGTGGAGGCCAGTCTCTCAAAAGGATTCCTCAGATGGAAATCCATAAAACCGTTTGCCAGAGAAGCCAGCTCTGATGCAGCTTTTCAACAGCTTGCAGAGGGGCGATCTAGAGAGAAGGAAGCCCTGTGACTGGCAACCCATTCGCTGGAAGGACTGCCCAACTTGCAGCATGGATGGCACAGCAGCTGCCGCTGAGATCTGTACTGCTCCTAAGAGTCTGGCCAGCGGTGTTGACAGCAGCTGAGGGAATTGGATTCCCAGGCCCACAGCAGCATCATGCAGAATGCCTCTTTTCTTCATTCTGAGGGAGGACCGGGAAGAGTTAATTTCAGCTTAATATGCAAAACTTTTCTTTTTGTGCAGTGCGTGAAGCATGAACTCAGTGGGAGGTCCATGAAACAGTCTGATTCTGCCCTATTAGCATTCTGGTCATATTTTAGGACAACATAAGCAGACTTAGAGCTTTTAGAAATGTTGTTTTGCTCACATCTAAATCTGCCCCACAGCTGAGCTCTGTATAGAGAGGGGGTGATGTCCCATGCCAAGGCTGGAGTATTTTAATTTCCCAGCTGTGTATTTTCTATTTAATCATTCTTTCTAACCCTCCCCACCCTGATAGTTTTGAGAAATCAAAGAGGAAAATTAAAGGTAATAAATTCAATTCAAGATTTACTTCTACCAAGCCATTCCCTAACCTGTGTTCATCTCTACTATTTTCTTTTTTGAAAATAAATACTATTACTAGTATCTTGAAAACCCATGTTTTTCATGTCTGCTCATGAACAAAATCACTGGAAGCTTCACTGACCTCCCCTTGCTTCCTCTGCGGGGAGGGATGATGAGCAGGGCCTGTTATTTCCATCACAAGCTGAACCAGGCTGTGGTGCCATTGCAGGAGCCTGGCCATCTGCCCAGGTGAGTTGTGTATCTGACAGAGCCGGTGTCCGTAAGCAGGTAAGGGTATGCTTCGAAACCACTTGGCCTCAGTGCAGGTGACCACTACTGTAGGTTCTTTTTAAATAGTGAATTATTCCTCAGTTCTGTAGTGATGAACATTTTCAATTTTTTCACTTTTCAGTTTATGAATACTGCAGGAAATATATCACATTGACTAAATTGACTGACTTAAGGAACTGAGATGGTTTTCTGCTGTTGTGATTAGAACACATAAAATGTTACTGTATGACAGTAACAGTTTATTTTGTTTAATTCTTTCTGCAGCCAACTTGAACTAAGTTTTCAAGTTCCTTAGATTGTTATTTTTTTCCTTCATGCAAAACTACTGATGCAACTGGGTTTGCACTAAGCAGAAAATCAAATATTCAGAACTGCTTTGTGTTTATGCCCTCTAGAACCACAACTACATCTCCAAACTAGAAATTGATTTTGAAACACACCACAGGTTTTAATAATTCTCAATGTTCCTGTCAGGTTGCTGTTCTGTGTAGGGAGTGTTGTTACTAATTTGCACCTCTTGGTTCAAGACAAAAGTGCCTTAAATGTGGATCAGAAATGGACCTGGCTGCAAAGCCTGACTCTGTACTTTCCCAAAGTTTGGGAGCATTTAGATCTTGGAATTCAGTTTTGGTCAGACTTGTTCTTTGATATCCTCGAATGAAAGGCAGCCAGTAAATGTGAAAGGCAAATTCTGCCTTGGTTACACCAGTGTTACTGAATTAATGCCAATGCGGTTGCATGCTGTAACAGGGTGGAAAATTTGGCCCAGGGTGTTTATTAGCATTATTATAAAGAAAAGAAACCTATTGAAGAGGAGAAACACAAAACTGTAAATGGTCAGGCAGCAGGCCTCTTGCTAACTTTACTTGCCAAACTGATGATTTACTCCAACATTAACATTTTATACAACAAAGCCAAATTCACTGTATAAAACATTTTATTGCAACAGCCCTGCCTCCCCTGCCCTTTGCCTTTTCCAACAGATTGAAGGGCACCTAAAAACTCCTGAATGAACTGAAATTGTTTAGCTATCTGTGTTCAGTATCCCTCCAGGCTTATTTACTACATAAAGAGCAAAGAAAAACAGGTAAACATTTTAAGAGGATAGAGCAGTTTTATTTGTGAAATAGCTAGGGGCTTTAATGCAGACTTATGGGTCTGCACTACACATTTCTAATAGCAAACAATGCAAGTGAAAAATAAAAGGGTTTAATGCATTAGTTATGGGTTGGCAATGGACATATATGTGGTGCTTATTCTCTGGCTGGCATGGCATGGAATCAGCACTGGGTCCCTACTAAAACAAAAAAGCGGAAAGTCAAACAACAGTCATGTCAAATTAAACCTTTTTTTGTTTAATTTTTCAAAGTGATTCATTTAGCTGGTTGGCAGAGAGTCAAACTGATATCTAACAATAGTTCATTTATTTAATGTTGCTTTCAGTACCCTGTAGCCACTCGACTGCATCAGAACTTATCTTCTGTAATTCTCTTTGAGCTGTGAAGATAGGGCAGGAAACTGTAGTAGGTCAGGTGTACAAGAAGGTGCAGCTCGCATGGCGGGGCAGTTTGTGCTTCATGAACTGTGGAATCGAGAAGGGATTTTCAAGAACAGTTAAAGCTTAGTTTTCATCTGAAAAATGAATAAATCTGGTATCACAAGGTTCCATGTTTCCTGAGTCTCAACAATCAAAAAATAAAAGAGCTCAGTTTATGGAGAAAAAAGTGTGTTGTGTAAACTGCCAGTGCTGCAGATACCTCATGAGAGCAAATAATGAAAATGAGATCTTTCCTGACTACATTTTCTCATCAGTTATAAAAGTTTGTGGAGGGTAAGCTATGCTCTTGGTGATTTCCACATAATCCTGTTTTCTTCAATAGGGTTGAAAAAATGTCTGATTAGAATTAGCAAACAACTCTGCAGTTTGCACAAATAGGATTAACTCTAGTCATAACCGTTTTTTAGTAAAGATTCTGTTGGGCTTACAGAAATAAAGTTAAGCAAAGGTTGTTATGTCAAGAAAGTCAGTAGATACAAGCCTAATAATCAGAGAGGAAGCAGATCAGTTCAGTAAGAAGATAATAGTTACAGTAAGTGTGAGCGTTGATAGCAACGTTTTTTTCTGTTCCTTTTAATAGGATTTTGTGTGACTGTTGCAAGGTGTTTGATCAAGGAGCTCTGGCATAGGTTGTCCACCAAATGAAAATGAGTATAATGTATGACAGTTATCTGGCATTTTAAAATTGTATATCATGCAGTATAACTGTATGCAAAAACACCACCATGAGGGGGAAAATATGAGCAGCCCACTCATGGAAGACATCTATTCAAATCCCATATGTGATTTTTGTTTGTTTGTTGTAAAAGACCAGATAATTTTCATAGAATCATAGAATGGTTTGGGTTGAAAGGGACCCTTAAGGATCATCTAGTGCTGATCCCCTTCCACTAGACCAGGTTGCTCAAAGTCCCATCCAACCTGGCCTTGAACACCTCCAGGGATGGGGCATCCACAGCTTCTCTGGGCAACCTGTTCCAGTGCCTCACCACACTCTCAGTAAAGAACTTCCTCCTAACATCCAATCTAAACCTACCCTCTTTTAGTTTAAAGCTATTACCCTCTGTCATATCACTGCACTCCCTGATAAAAGAGTCACTCCCCAGCCTCCTTGTAGGCGCCTTTTAGGTAGGTTCTGGAAGGCCGCTCTGAGGTCTCCCTGGAGCCTT
>VXAL01019019.1:166394-181898 GCA_013399475.1 Chauna torquata
TTCTTTTATGTCGTTACGGCTCAGTGGCTGTTAGGTGAGGAAAATGGATACAATGCTGTTGCTTTAATTAGACTATGGTGATCAGTCAATGGAAATTGCCTTGCTTTTCTTCAGCTGCACTGCTTCACTCAGCTTCCTGTTTGAGCTTGTAAGTCTTTTCTGTCAGCCCGTGTTCCATCTTTCCATGCACTTTAAGAGTTGAGGTTGGGTTTGGGATTAGTATCACCAAAACTGCCTGGGTATACAAAGCTTCCTTTTCTTTTTTTTCTTTTTTTTTTTTTTCTTTCAGAAATACCACATTTTNAGAAATACCACATTTTGCTAAGAAAACACTGGATAGTTTCTTTTTATTTGAGTAACTTCTGCTCTTCTTACTGAGGATAATCTGCACTAATGGTGATAAAATCTCACCCACTCTAATATCCCTTGGCCAGGAATCACTTCCTCTACTGTAATCCTTAGGAGTGAGTATTTTGAGTTAGTTGCCATTACGTGATCAAGACTCTACCAGACTAAACTGCTTCGCTGCTCAAAAGAGCCTAAATCTGGCTTTTAAATTATACTTGTAATTTTGCATATGCACTTCTTCTGGTGCCAGCTCTTGATATTCTTGATATTTTTCTCCGTCTTTCTTATTGAAGCCAAATCCAACTGAACATTTGAGAATAAGCCCTGGTATTTTCAAACTTCATGTTTATACACACATGAATCATGGCGTATCAAATAGAGCAGCTGGATGTGACAACACAAACTGTGCACATCTGACTGAAGGTCAAACCAGGAGACCTGCTAGACAGCATTTCTCTCAACAAATTTTATGCAACATTTTTCAATAGAGGAACCTGTGCTATTCAATGCCATTAAAAACATAAATGTGAGGGAGCGGGCTAAAAGAACCATTAAACTCTTTTGTTTTCAAGTGACTTTTATGCTAAGTCCTGGAGGATTAAGTGCTTTGGCAAAAGCCACTTCTACTGGCACAACTTTGTAAATACGAACTGTAAAACAAGAAAACATTTAAAAAAATGGAGCATGGAGCTGACGTGCAGTGTTTGTAAATTATACGTGTCAAAGAAAAACCTGTCAAGCTGTGTTTAATAACATAAACACCGAGATAATTCAAAGAGGGATGTCTGCAATTTTTCTTTTTTTCTTTTTTTTTAAATAAGATTCTGCTTTGTAATTCACAAATGTGTATGAAGAAAACTACTGTTATTATTCCTGGAACTAACAAAATGTGCTATTTTTTTACTTTTTTTTTTACTTTTTATTTTTTATTTCGCTTGAAATCTTGAACAAGTCATTTTCAGCTGTTTGCTTTCCACCACTGACTTTGAATTGTATTAGCAGGACCAGCAGCAAACAAATTTTTCCTGCTCAATTATTTGAATAGTCAAGAGCACAAGTTTTGTAGACAACGTCTGCAAATTCTCTTACAATAAACCTGATGTTGACTTACACTTAAAAATACCAAAAACACAAGTGATGCTAGATTGCTTACCTGATTATCAGTAAAGTAGAACTTCAGATTTTTCACTTGAGACTACAGAGCAAAGGAAGCTTGAATAAAAATGATCAAATGATAAAAACATTTAGGAAGTTACTGAAATACTCAGGAAAGGAAGCAAAATTATTCCGTAAGGGGATATTATAAATTATGTCTTCCTCTCCGATGGTTTCCCAAATGATTGCAAAGAATTCATTTAAGTCTTGTATAGCAGTAGCTATCAACATTTTAAGAGTTAACCAGGGAAGGAAGCCACAGTCTCTGGTGGTCGTCCAACATAATTTCATTGTAAAGTGCTTTTTCAGTTGTTAATATTTCTAATCAAAATTTGTCAAGTGATGCTGCGCCATACAATTGGGAAGAGCTCCCTTGTAAAACTTGCAAAATCCCTACATTTGTTGTCTTTTACATCTCTCTTCAAAACTTGCACTTGCTGATGTCTGCAAAAAAGTAGATAGACCTTTGGTGTGCTGAAACCATAACAACTTAGCAGACAGAGGTTTGTTTCACTTCTTATCACCCTCTTAAATATTTTCTAGACTTTTGTCATCTCTATCACTTTTGTCATTCTTTTAGAGCAAGCTTTTTGGATGAGAGGCTGTCTTTCTGCTCTGTGGTCTACAGCTGTGGTCCATGGCTAGGGCTTTGACTTGTGAAGCTAATGCAAGTGAATTAGTAACAGTCTTTCAGGCTTTCTGGGCATTCTGTTCCCTCAGTAAACACAACCCTTCTCACATATGCTAAATTTCTTTTTTCTTTGCCAGTGACGCTTCAGGTGGTATACTGAAATGATATTTTATTTTCCCAAAAGATAAGCAAGTGAGATTCTGCAAAGCACATAAAAAGGCTCAACTTCAAACGTGTAAACCATATCACTGTTAGGAACCGGTCCAATATGAGGCTTCAGAGTATAGTTACGTACTGTGCTAAGCAGAGATAACAGACGTTTGGTTAAAATTCAGTATGAACTTCAGGACTTTGCCGCCCTAGGATTTAAAAGTATGCTGTTAATTCAGGCCCTTTACCCACAAGATGTTAAGCAATAATCTCTCTGTAGGTATGTTTTTCATTGGGCGTGATGGATGAAAACAACAATGACTTTTGGATAACAAAGGCAAATAAATTTGCTAGGCAAATAACTCAAGACCAACCACTTTGTAACTCTCATGTCTGTTTCCAGAGTCTACAGAGCATAGGAACAAAATGCCGTTTGCTTACTCTTTCAGAAACTGTATCTGAGAGTGCTGTGTGGATGAAGTCTCTGGATTTCAGGCATCTTGAAAAGAATTTGATTCTTCAGATATTTCTCAGCATAGGTCACCTGAGAGAGGAGTGAGGCAAGAGACCATCACACTTCATGTATTGTTGAAGAATTTTTCTAAGCTACCATTGTGAAGTTTTGTGGGATTGTGCTCTCACCTCATAGGTGTTCCACAAACAATTAAACAGCCTGGAGCACTCTATACACTTCATAAAATATTTTTTTTCTTCTTTCTTTGATTAGAACACGGTATTGGTCCCTAAAGTAGAATGAGGAAAAGCAAATACTTGAAATTATCCATCACATGTTTATGAAACAGTGAGCTGTACTTCCAGTTTCTTTCAACACTTGGAGAAAAAAAAAACAAAATTAATCTCATAATAATGAAATCCTGAAGTGTGCCTCACAAGACTGATTAGTCTTCCTGATCATAAACCTCAACAGTAAAATTATGTCCTCAGGGAGGCAGTGAATGTCCTCATGCAGGGCAAAATCCCAAATATCATTCAGATGTAGTCAGATCTGATTAGCCTAGGTGAATGGTATACTCATTTTATATTTAGATTACAACACTAATAAAAAATGTATGAAGGCAAGAGATTGAGAAGAAGCTGCAGGCAAGGTTTTCAGAATGTACTTGGAGTGTGCAAAACACACCTGAACCCTAGCATATGTTATGTGTTTTTAAAATCAAACATATCAAAACTTGCCATTAGCATATAGACTGCCCTAAAAAGTATATAAAAAAATAGAATACTGCCTTTGTTTTAGAGAATGGATCAATACTTTTGCAAGCCTGATGAAAGCCTTGCAAGCCTTTGCAAGCATTAGTGATCATTATCATTGATGTGAAAGGAAAAAATATTGAAAACAGTGTTTGTGCAGATTTTAATGTACAGACTTTAATTGACCATGAAGTGCACTAACATAAAGACAGTTCCCAAGGAGGTACAGGACAGAATAGAGAGGGGAACAATCTGAGAGAAGCAGAGATGAGGGCTTTTTCTTATGTGTGAGGATTCTTTTCCCTATTCCCATCATCATCATCAGAGATGCGGGGTTTAAAATGTCAGATGGTCAAAGGGGAAAGTCCTGTTAAGGTACAATACAGAAGAATTTGAATGGAAGTTTAATTAAGAAGTCAGGATCTAGAGACCTCTTACACTGCTGACATCACTAATAAAAGTCTATATTGCCTAATGTTTTTGTAATTATGTTTCATTATGGATACGGTACCAAGTCACACAATCCTATTTCTCGATGACTTCAAGATATGCCTGTTTTTTTTCTGGAACGGAAAGGATGAAGACTTAATTTATTTTGTACAATACCATTGATGTTGCTCAGGTTTTGAATGTTGCTAGTCAAATTCTGCTGGTTTTACTTCTTAAAAAATAACTTCTTTTTTGCTATAGTTGGCTTTGGTCTATCCTGTTTCTGCAGTATTAGAAAAGAGTGCAAAATGACCAATAGAAAACTGCTGCATAGTCGTTTTGTAGCCTTTTTGTAAGTGTTTATATTTCTCTTTCATCCTATTATTATCATCAGCATGTATTATTGCATAAGAGTACTTGGAGTTCATCCAAATACATGTTCACATAAGGTAGGCTATTGTAAGACAAGAACCTCCACAGTCCTAGCACTGAAGAGAGGATGTGAATGAAGAAGCATGACTCTGAAATATAAAGGTATGGAAGCTCTCCTGGGGGAAGGTATAAGGTTAGAGAACATTCTGGCTATCCATGAGACTCTCATAGAGCAACATACAGAAACAGGCGAAGGAGGAAAATGTGGATTTTCTTCACAGTGGGGAAAAGGTGAGGCAGATATCCATTACTAGGGCTCAGGTGCACGGACCAGACTGTATACACTAAACGTCCAGTCTCTAAAAAGATAACTCCAAGGCTCTGAATCCAGAGTTAAGCCCCTTGCTGCAAATCTCATTCTGTCTATATTTTGCTGGGAGCTTAGACCTGAATTCTGAGAACAATTCGGAAAAGTACTCAAAATTTAGTTCTTTAAGGCATTTGCCATATATAGGAAGGCCCATTCTGTTAGTGGCACTTTCTGTGCTGTGGTAACTGTTGTGGGGAATAAAATGATGTAATGGTGTCATGAATCAGGCCCACAGTTAACACATGTAGTTAGCCTATTAGATAGTGTCTTTTTCACAAATTTCACATTATTTTTGTTAATATTTTTCTTGATTCCTAGTTTTATGGATGGCAATCCATGGAAGGCAGCTAAAGGTCATTTGCATTTAAGGGCCTGCTCTTTCAGGAATTACGACAACAGAAATTTTGGCAAGTTCACAAGAACTGCAAGATTGGGCAATAAGAGAATTAAAAAAATTTGTAAAAAACCAATGACTAAGTGCCTATTTCACTGCCTGTTGTATCCTGTTATATCTAGAGAATGGAAAAAGGAAATTCCATATTGACTAGATTGAGCTGTACTTGCCATCTCAGTAATGAATCCATCATGCAATTCCTTCAAATGAAACCTCAGTTAAACTGCACAACTGTTTCTTTTTATTTTCACACTAAAAATTCAGAGCAGCAAGTGTCCAGGAAAATATATTCTTTGGAAAGAAGCTACCAAAGTCCGTGGATTTCACTGTCATCTGCAGCTTATTTCACACATCCCCCAAAAGCAAGCAGTCAAAAATGGAAACTGTATGGGTGGTTTATTACTCAGCACTGGGCTCTGAACGTGTCTTCTTGATGCAGTTGTCTTCCTGATATAAAACAGACTGATAATTTGTTTCCCAATTCCATAATTATCTGAATTCATTAAACGTCAGAAAATATTAAAGCATTTCAGATTGTGCATAACCACCCACAGCCCCCGTATTTAAATTCTGGGTCTGGATCCCCTTTTCCTGGTAATTGATATAGTCATTTACAGCTTTGCAGGTGTAAGAGAGTATGATATGTGAACAAACAGATTCTGATTTGCACAGGCCATCTGTTATGCTAAATCTCGATTATTTTTAACAGAATATGAGACCTGCATACTCCATTTTGCAATTAAGTTATTTGCAGTGATCAATACTGTCTAAAGCAGTTTTTCAGTAAATGTTCAGTACAAGGATTTAAATAGCAACAATTTCTCTAGGAAAAAAAACAAAAGGCAATTTCTTTCCCTCACTCTCTTTATAGAGAGAGCTGTCTGCTCCATTCCTGTATCAGTACAGTTCATATGAAGCATGGTGTAAATAAGGGTACAGTTACTCTAGTTACACAATGGGCTGATGGACAGGTTAATATTATTGTGCCATATTCATATATTGTGTTATAATCAGAACAAGTTTCTTCTGTCAGAAGAAAAAAATCTTGATGCCTTCCTTGTTAAGTAGCATTTTCTACTAATTTCTTAAAATCTGAAAAGAAAAAGAAAGATTCTGGACACATTAAGAGAAAAAGTAATAAAGGCTGGCAAGCAAAAAGAAAAATACAGTTTATACTCCTTATTTCCCACTTTCCAAAAGAAATTTTAGTTTAAGTGACTGTGGTTCATTCTACTAGAATGTAAGCTTTAGACTGGAATTTTGCACTCACAATAGAAGTCAGGAGTCAATGAATGACTCCTCTGTGTTGAGGATGAGGAATAATGAAGAGGATTGATTCTTACACTTACGTAGATCTTCCTGGAGTTCTCTTGGTTCTGCGTAGCTGTTCATCCCTCAGTATTAGCAGTAAAGAGTGTCCCAGCCTCCTCAAAATATTGTCCAAGTATCTTTTTCTTAGTAGGTCATTAATTTTCAGGGACTTGCTAGCTATCCTACACAGTAGGTGGGAAAAAATGTGCTGCTTGGGTGTGATGCCAACAATAACTAGCAATTCACAGCTATGATTTCTTGCCAAGTAGTTAAAACTTTTACTTCACTAGAGGAAAAAAGTAATACTAAGAATGAATATTTAATAGCATTTACCCATTACCAAATGATTCTTAAATTTTCCTTGGGAAAAGGAGCTAGGAGCATTTCTTATAGGATGAAAATTTCCGCTGGATTTCTTGGGATTTCCAACCACACTAAAAATAGTTATCTGTATACCTATGTGGCAGAGTTCCTTTTAAGCATCCTACATCTTTTACTAGTAGGATGCATTCACTATCCACTTGAGACATGACACAGTTGTATCATGGTGTTTATGAGATTGTTGGCACAGATTCCTTCCTATTTTCATTCTGTAGAGTGCTACATGCTTTGGGCATTCCTGAACGTAGGTGTTTCAATATTCAGTTAACCTACTCCTGAAAATGCCAGTGCTTCATAGCATCATAGCCATGTAGTGTTATTATGATGTGTCTCTCAATTTAGCATTGTTAACTTTGTCTGATCAAGGGTAACCTAGAGCAGGATCATGAGGAACAGACTCAAACATCCATGGGAAAAAACGCTAGTCAGGTTTGTACAGTATCTACTTTCCCTATGTAACTGCAGCTTCAATTATTGCTTGACCACGCAATTCATTTGCAGTTCTTGTTATAAAAGGCCACTGTATTTTATTTCATTTTGGGAAGATACTTACCATTTTATTTATACTTCATCATTTTATTTATACTTCATTTCATTTTGGGAGATACTTATTAAATTTGCATTAAAATGAGAAGCATCCCAAATGTGAGCAAAGCACTACTGAAAGATGTACCAGCAGAAATGTGAAAAAGTATAAGACAACCAATTTTAAGACAAAGCTAATGGTATCATTTCAGACTCATGGATTGTTAACTTGCAGATACACTATTTCTGTGTGTACACTGCTCAGAATTTACCCATCAATACTGCCTCAGTTTTTCTGGGATCTTTGTACACATTAGAAATGCTAAACTTCCCAGTAATACCATGGAATTGAGTTTGGAATTTTTTTGTGTGTGTAGTTTCTTGTAGATCCTTCCTAAGATATTACCTGCCCATGCACACAAGAGCTCCAGAGTTGCAGGCACCTTCCTCACCAACATATTTTATTCTGGCAATGTTTGTTCTTTCAAATTAGAATGTCCTTGGTGTGTGGTCTTCGGTCAAAATATTTTTAAGGAGCTTAAAGTTAAGCCCTGAAGTCTGTGTTTGGTGCCAGTTCAGTTTTCCAGTGACCTAGATCATTGAGAACTGTGGACAGCCATCCATTTGGGAAATTCAAGCCAATGGCCAAACATAGCCTCCAAGAGTTTAAACTCCTATTTTTAAAACTTTGGCCCCGTTATTTAAAGATTTATGCAGATGGACCATTCTATGTCCTCCCTCCATTAGGTAATGGAATAGATCAGTATATAAAAGAGGAAGATACAGAAAGGGATTGTGTGGTAGAGTTTGCATTTTGCCCTGATTTTTTGTTAATGCTAAGGATTGGGAATTGAAGATGTTAGTGCCCTAAGGGAGAGAGGAGACAAAGATTACTGGCTGCAGAATCTATCAGATGAGTATTATCCTCTAGAGCACTCATAACAGAAGGTCCTTTTGGCTGAAACATTGCTAGTACTCCTAGAAGAGAAGCTAGGACAACTGGAGGTGCAACAATAGGACTAGCTGGGGATCAGAACCAAAAGGAGAGAATAACAATACATATGACTTGAAAGAGAAACATGGAGGAGACAAAATGAGTTTCAAAAAAAAAAAAAGAAGAACCCCCTTCATGCTCTCATGCAAAATAGACTGGTTTATGTGATTGGCATTCCTCACTAAGAAAAATCAACAGGCTTGTCACCAGACCAGAGGACTAGAAGGCATGCTGTTTCTTAGGCTCTGAGACGGATGGAAGTAGAGATAAATTGGCAAAAAGACTTTAGGGTGAGAAAAATAAAAATAGCATTGCTACATTGCCACTATGCCAGCTATATTTCTCTCTTGGCTGAGAGAAGTAAAGCAGGGGACCTCAGTGGAACTGAGTGAAAGAGGGAGAGGTTATGATAACAAAAAGAACAGGGCTACTGGGAAGGTTTGTGGTTTCCAGCTTATGGAACTAAGTTATTAATTCACAAAGAGACTTTTAAACAAATAGATGCAGAGGAGAGAAGATTGAGAGACACTCATGTAATCCCCAAGTCTGGTTTTAGTTCACAGCAACAGTGAAATTCAGCAAAGGGTAGCAAAAGTGCAATTAAAGTGTAGAAAGTTACTGTAAAACAAAAGAATACAAAAAAAAAAAAAGTATTAATATTGAACAGAGTCACAGTCAAGTGGGTGATGCAGTTAAAATGATTACACATGACCTAGCTAGGGAATTGAATGAAGTCAGGAAGAAACAATTGAAATAGTTAAAAATTGAAATAGGTAGAGTAAAAAAACTCAAAAAAAAAAAAGAAGTGGAGGAATATGAACAACTTGTGCATTACACAAATTTAAGTATTATAAGGGAAAAAAGAGGCATAATAGAGGAGCAAAATGTATTGAGAAATACATGTTGAAGGGGATACGTTATTCCGAAAAGAAAGGTAAATGCATGTGTTTAGATGTGAAATGCTGTAAAACAATGAGAAAAAGTAGCATGCATAGAAGAGAGCAGATTTAAGTAGAAGTATTCAATCTGGGGAAGAAATTAAGAAGCCACTATTCTGTGAACAGATCTTGAAGATCAGATTCACATATTGAGAGTGACCCCTTCGATGTTGATGTTGAAATAATTTTACTAGGCATTGGATTGGAGACATTTTCCCTGACACAATCGCAGAGCAAATGCTATTTATACTTTTAAGGCATTTGTAGGTGCAGCAGGCAGCCACCAGAGAACAACGCAGCATGCTTGGGGACAGATTTTATTTAGTATTTTCTCTATTGAAAGTGAGGTAAAAAATCTGGAGGTTGATCATGGCCATGATGACATACAGTTAAGAGGTATTGCCAATATCCAGCAGGATTAGAATATTATATTAGAAGTACTAGATTACTGTGAGAATTACACTGCTAGATGGAAATGGGTGAATGTTATAAGCCAGGGATTCGTTAGACAACAGAGACATTGAAAGGTGCATATGTGCCAGCCTATGTCAGGAATGCGGGTTGATCACAGGAACACGACATACCACAGAAGTTTAGAAGACACAAGTGATGGTAGGACAGGTCAGCTGAGCTATTTCTGAGAGAGGGAGGCCATCCTTGGGGCCCACTGAACAATTGCATTCACCTGTACTTGGGGATGCGAGTTGCAGCAAAACAGAGGAGAACTGTTTGACTGATGCAGGATCAGAGTCTACTTTGTGAGAGGATTTAAAATAAACTCTCAAGAAGAAGACTGCAAGGAAATGTCATGGTTCAGATCACCACCACGCATTCAGATCAAACTGGGAATTAGAAGAAATATTTTAGCCACCAGAAGTGCTGTTCCAGAAGAACAGCCCTGCTAGCACGATAGTGCAGGCAAGACAAGAATAGCTTTGAAGATGGAGCTTAATAAGCTTAATGAATGGGAGCTGTCTGGCATGAAGGGAACTAAGTAATCCAGATATTCCTGTCAGGGCCCGGAGGGCTCCAGCAGAACTGTGAGTCCCTGAGCAGCCTGGCTGGGACCCCAGTCCCACCTGCGGGCCCAGGAGCTGAGGGCAGGCGCAGGCTGGTACCCCAGGCCTGATGGCAGCAATGTCGCTGCGAGCCCTGCGCCCAGCCTATGCCCACTGGACCTGGTGGGGCTGCCTGGACAGACCCCATGGCCTTCCCTCACTGTCTCCTATCATGGCTAGGGGGTTGGTGGGGCTGTTACTACCACCACTGTGGCCCTGCTCCGGGGCTGCATACCTGCCAGAAAGCCATGGCCTGGCCTGTGCAGGGGCTGTCTGTGGCTCCTGTCCCAACGTGGGCAGTCCCACTCCAGCTGCTTCCTGGCAATTCACTTGTACCTGGCAGTCCTCAGGTGCACTCTCCTATATCAAGGAAAAAAATGTGATCATTATGTAATCCAAGGACTGCTAAAGAGCCTGTAATAGTATTGATACAGGTCCTGATATCCTAATAAAAATGAAAATTGCTAAGTACTTGGTTGTCTATAATGCACTGGTTGTCTGGTAATTTCCTCAGTGACTTCATGGTCTTTCTGAAGGATATCAATAAAAAAAAACAGGCTAACATTCTGCTAACACGTAATGGTACTGGTAATGGTACTGGTACTGCTGATGGTAATGCTAAATAAACTGTCAGTAATAACAGGTTTAAGTTTAAAAGATGCCCATTTTTGATGGCAATCCCTAGAATGGAAGATCAATAATAGTTTAATTGGTTATAGAACTGAAAATGTCTTTAAAGAAGTTTAGAGGTCATTGCTCTAACAGCCAAATTGGTCTGGATGGTCCCAGCAAAAGAACCTAGCCCCTGTATTTGTTTGCAAATCTGTTGAATGCTCACTTCTCTTGCATTTTCATGAAGGCAACAGTTTTTCATTTTTCTCCCACTCAGGGAATGAACTCTTTTCCAGTGCTGTAATTGAAGACTGTGAAACAGGCACACCATCTGAAATCCTGCATCAGATCCTGTGGCTGGCAACAGGCATCTTTCCTGCTGAGCGACACATTTCATCTATGCCTTGTGCGTGATTAAAAGCAAGAGCTATGTCCATTAGTATGCTTGCTGATGCCAGGGATACTTCCCTTGCAGCGTGATTCAGTGTGGGGGGCACAATCTCTGGATTACATTTATTTTTAAATCTGGTCACAAGACATTGTACAAGGACTGACTGGATTATGCTTTAGATTTTTTAATGGACAAAATATCAGATCATCTGGTAATTTAAATAAGCATAGCTTTTGGAATGGCTTAATGGCTTATGCCACTTGAGCATCTGTCTCTCCTGATAACTTCTAACGTGACTTCCCTTTGGTTTTCAAAACATTCCTTCAGCTGTTAGTGAGGCAAATATCCAAATGACATTTTTAAGAGTTGTGACTTATTAATGCCTATGATTGTAGTACACATTGGGATTAAGCAACAGCTATATTTTGTTTCTAAGATGTAGCCTCTTTTGACTGTATCGTGTATGAGTTCACACAACTTCCATTTTTTAAATCCTATTATGGTTTTGTTACTTGCAAATGTTAACTTGGAAGTTAATAAAAGGTATTCACCTCCTAACATACAGTTATGCCAGACAAGTGCCATACTTCGTGAATTTTTCTGGCTGATCTTTAAACCTCTGAAAACCAACATTTATAAATAGAAGTGTTGACAAAGCCCTTTAATACAGAACTGTAATAGAAATATACTTGCACTTTTATGAGGAGACTGAATAAAATTGTAGCTTTTCTCCAGATGAAAGAAAATCTTGGAAGAAAGAAAATCAAGGTCTTTGTATTGCAATATACACCCAGAGCCACATTTTCAGATGTATGGAATGCTTTACCTAGAACTGGTTTGGGTAAAATCCCTCTGTCTGCTATGTGGTATAAAATGAATTTAAAATAACCGGAGAATTTGAATATATAACCAGTGATAACCAGTGAATATAAAATAACCAGTGAATTTAAACTGACCAGCAGAGGTTTTCCTGCTACAAGGGAATTCTCAGCTTGCAGAAAGATCATGGAGGTATGGAAGTATCTAGTGTACTGGTCACATTTTCATCCTTGAAATAAATGAAAGCTATTTGCTATATGTGGACAGTGACTGGGGCAGGGGTCAACAGAGCAGGCAAACACTGATGTATGTTTGCTGAACCTCTTCATTCAGTAGGAAAATGAAAAGATCCATTTCTAAATACAGGTTTCCTGGGACTATGGAGGTCAAAAAAGCTTTCTTTTTTTTTTTTTTTTCCTTCAGCCATTCTCTCCATTATCTCCAAATATAAATCAACTAGAGTGGAAAATCTAACTTTTAGTGCAAATGTATTCAGTACACAAAATTGGTATGTGCCTATATATTGGTAGGTTAACCACTTTGCATGCTGTAGTGGGACTTTTAGATGTATGTACCCAGACAGCTATTTATGTGTCAGGATTTCTCACATAATGTAGGGGTATGCAAGCCCATACTGCTAGGTTCAAAATGTAAATCCATTTATATAAACATATACAGTGAATATAGAATTTTTCATACGTTTCAGCGCTGAAACCATGAATGTACCATCTTGGATGAACAAAGTCAGTCTGATATTGCATAAGGTCAGCAGGATTCTAGACAGAAAGCATCAGAGACTTTAAAAAAAAAAGGAAATGTTTATGTTGGATGACCTTGAAAGTATATAACAATTGCAGGAATGTCAGTTTCTTCATTCCGTAGTCAGCACGGACATCCCAAAATCCCTATTAATATCCCACCTTGTCCCATTTTTAAACAAACTGACCCTCCCATAAATATTCCTTTAAACTGTTACTATGTGTTCTCAAACAAACACTTGCATTTATATGTAGACAGGCATTTGTGATCTGTCTGCTTTGTTAAGATAGTTTGCTACTCAAATATATGAATGTCATCATTTTTAAGAAACTATATGAAAAAAACCATCATGTAGCCACACAATGTCTGATGAGCAAAGATCGTGTTTTTATGTACAAAGAATTTCTGTGGTGTCACTGATAAGACATGACTTGGTTAGAACAAATGTGGAAAGTGGCCTTACAGTCCTCATTCGATTCATTAAAACTTCAAAAGAAACTAGGAGGCATTTGGGATGAGTGACGAAGTTTACTCTGATGTCATTTGCCCTCAGGTGCCATGCCTGAGTTGCCATTTTGCTGGCATAGGCAGTGGTTTGGATTATCATTACCTTGTAGTGTGTCAATACTGGAATTGTAATTTGCACAAAAAATATTTTTTTCTAGTAGGATTATCCTAAGAATTATATCGAAGATGGAGGATGAAATAGGTTATCTGGTGTGCTCCTACTCCCTTGTATCTGGCAATTTCTTAGTTTTCATATATTGAAAGCATTCATGGCATGTGTTTTACAAAGTGTAAGTGGTGGAAGAAGAGACAGAATAAGGAAGTAAGACAGGGTACAGAGGAGCCTAGGAAGAAAGCTAAGGTCTAGAAAGTCTAGTATGAAACCCATTTGCTTGTTGAAAGAACTTCTATTTGCAGCTCAGAATGCTCACCAAGTTCCAAACGTTTGGATGCGGTACTGTTTCCGTAAACACTGGAGTCATATCATACATGTCTACAGGGGTCAGCCACACCTCTTCTGTGTTTGCCTCAGACTCCTGCCTCTAGTGGTGCAGCCAACACAACAGTCCAGAATGATCTCTTCATCATTCTTAATTCTTCCTTTTAAGGTTTGTTTTGGGGCAGCAACAGGCAAAGTCTTTCCCCCATGTCTCTCTAATTCAGGGTCACTGACCTCTTTGGACATTGACAGACCATATTTTTCTTATGCTTCACAAGATCCTGAGTTTAACCCACATATTGATAGAAATAGCTGGTGATACTTTAACTTTCAAGAAGAGTTTGAAGCTTTAGGGGCTATCTCCACCCTGTTAATCTGTTTAGCCTAAATAGATTGCCAAAGCTTCAAGGATGCCAAAGGTTGTGCTAGCTAGTTTCATTTGGGTCTCCCACCCAAACAAAAGGGTGGAGAATTCCATATGGAGTGTGATTCAGGAAGACAAAAAACCCTGTAAGATTCCATAAAAATTATTTGTTTTTCATCTTTTAAGCCAATCCAGAAGAAACAGCACATAGAATCATAGAATCACAGAGTGGTTTGGGTTGGAGGGGACCTTAAAGACCATCTAGTTCCAACGCCCCTGCCATGGGCAGGGATGCCACCCACTAGACCAGGTTGCCTAAACCCCATCCAACCTGGCGTTGAACACCTCCAGGGATGGAGCATCCACAACTGCTCTGGGTAACCTGTTCCAGTGCTTCACTGCCCTGTGAGTGAAGAATTTCTTCCTAACATCTGATCTAAATCTACTCTCTGTCAGTTTAAAAGTCTTTTAGTTTAAAATAGGGTGACATCCTTTTTGCCTTTAACTCAGATGTGAGAGAAATTTGAACCACCACTGAAGGTGGAAATTCTGTTTAGCTGATCTTATTGTTGTGTTTTTAAGCAGAACCACAATGGTTTTAAGTGGAAAGTTTTGGTTAAAACAGAGGTCAGGCTACGACTTGGGATGTTTTGCTTGTTTTCATGGTAAAATGTAGTGACAGCCTGTGTGTTGACAATCTGTGTGCAGGTAGTATCACCTGTAGATACTATGTGCAAAGAAAATACTGAGAGGTACGTGCTTGTGCCAATAGCAAGACACTCTTCTGACTTCTCTGCATTTTAGGTGTAAAATGCCTATAAAACTCATCAAAACTTGTAACTGATGCTAACTTGTGGCCTTTGATAAAATGAGTTGCTCTCATGCTTTCCCTTTCTTGTGGTTGTGGTGGTTTTACCCAGCTAAACAGCCAACCTCCACCACAACTGCTCGCTCACTCCCCCTCCTCAAAGGAACAGGGGGAGAAAATACGATGGACAAGGGCTTAAGGGTTGAGATAAGGACAAGCAGGTTACTCACTAATTATCATCACGGGCAAAACAGACTCAACATAGGGAGATTAATGTAATTTATTACTATAACTAGCGGACTAGAGCAGTGAGAAGCTAAAAGCAAACTACAAACACCTTCTCCCCATCCACCCTCTTCTACCTCCTCCCCCCGAGCGGCACAGGGGAACGGGGAATGGGGGCTGCGGTCAGTCCGTATCGCTTCGTCTCTGCCGCTCCTTCGTGGTCACTCTCTGTTCCCCTGCTCCAACGTGGGGTCCCTCCCACAGGATGCCGTCCTTCCCAAACGGGTCCTGCGTGGGCTTCCCACAGGCTGCAGC
>VXAL01019019.1:182254-276057 GCA_013399475.1 Chauna torquata
GAGCTGGCTCTTATCTGACATGGGGCAGCTTCTGGAATCTTCTCACAGAAGCCATCCCTGTGGCCCCCCTGCTACCAAATCTTTAGCACGTAAACCCAATACAGGTTGTGGCTGGGACAGCGTTAATTTTCTTTGTAGAGGCTTACACAATGCTGTGTTTTGGAATTTTGATGAAAATAGTGGTAATAACACACCAATGTTTTTAGTTGTTGCAGAGTAGTGCTTACTGCCAAGGACTTTTCAGCTTCTCGTGCTGCCCTGCCAGTGAGAAGGCTTGGGGTGCACAAGAAGCTGGGAGGGGACACAGCCAGGACAGGTGAGCCAGACTGACCAAAGGGATGTCCCATAGCACACGGCATCATGCTCAGCAATAACAGCTGGGGTAAAGAAGGAGGAAGGGGGGGATGTTGGGACTGATGGTGTTTGTCTTCCCAAGAAACCATTACGTGTGATGAGCCCTGCTTTCCTGGAAGTGGCTGAACACCTGCCTGCCCATGGGAAGTAGTGAATGAATTTCTTGTTTCGCTTTGCTTGCGCACATGCCTTTTGCTTTACCTAGTAAACTCTCTTTATCTCAACCCACGAGTTCTTGCACTTTCACCTTTCCAATTCTCTCCCCCATCCCACCTGGGGAGACTGAGTGAGCGGCTGTGTGGTGCTGAGCTGCCTGCTGGGGTTAAACCACAATAGATAACTGTCAGAGAAACCCTAGGAACCATTTCATCGCACATAGATATCCTGACCAGGAATACGGCAAAAAAATCTTCTCCATTGCATAGTGGAGGCAGTAGTTACAGATTACCTACTGGAGGTTTTTCTTACTCAGATTTCAACTACCACAGGAGCCCATCTGCCTTGCTTCTGATTCCCTGGGAATTAGGTTACAAATTGTGGTCTGTACATTCATCATGAATGTGCATCTGCAGTTCCTAACTGGCTTTGTTTCTGTTCTGCTGTATTTCTAACTGTTTTTATTCCACTGCTGGTAGAGAAAAATAATACATAAAGTGGATAACATTCATTTGACTAAATATAAACATCTACAATAAAAATAATAGCTTTTGACTTCCTTTGTAGTCAATGGAGAGAAACAGACATTTGTAGAGTGTGATTCACCTCATTCCTAGGTAGGTGTCTAAACTTGTTTGGATGAATCATGTCCTAAAAATGCCTAATTTTCCACATAATGAGAGCCTTTGGTGACAACTTCAGATATACATTTCTGCGCTGTAGAAACATTTATCTAAAGGGAAATGAAGTGAATTTCATCTTGGGAGATCCTAAGAATACATAAACTATCACATAAGGCCAGACCATCTAGCTTAGTACCACCAACGACTGAGGCCTGAGACAACATACTTAAAGAACAATGCAAGACCAAGGCAAGTATTAAGTTATCTTTCCTCATTATACTCTCCCAGCTTCTGGCGGTCAGCAGATTACAGTCTCCATGGGCCAGAGGTGTCTTCTGGATCCTTGCTTATTGTAGCTATTAGTGATGTGCATTTGTCTGGGCCAGTAAATCAATGCACCCTGCTCACCCTCCCCATCATTCTTTCCTCTGAGGCGTCAAGATTCTTGTCCAGGATTAAGAATGCCTTACTGTTCCTAATCTGTTGATGTATGGAAACTGTTTCAATCTAACCAATCTAATACTTTTCTCTCTACTTTCCCTATCTCTTATTATATCCTATGGGAACCAGAACTGCATGTTGCCTTCAGCACATATTGATAGGCTTTGTTCTTAATTATCTTCCTAATATTTCTTAACATTCTATCAGTCTTTTTGATCACTACTCAGTATTACACTATTTTTGTAGGTAGCTACTCGCCATCATTCCAGAACTGGCTTCCTTAATGCTGAGCATTAATGGATGAACAATAAGACACTTTTTCCTTTGTGAATTGCTTTACTCTTGTCAATATTAAACTTCAAATTATATTTCCTATTTTAGCCCTAGAATATCCTGAAATTCTCCTGCAATTCTTTGTACTTTTCTTGATTATGGCTACTCTATTTTATTTTATATGATCTGCAAGTATTGCTGCCTTCTTGTTCACCCAGATCCTCTGTAATTGTGTTGAATGGAATGGATCAGAGCACTGCCTAGCGTAGGATGATGTTGATATCCTCCTAAAAATGTGACCTCTTAGCCTCGGTCTTTGTTTTGTATATTTTAATCATTTTTTTGTCCTATAACAGGTTAGTTTCTTTAAGTTTCTTTGATAGAGGATCTCATCAAAATCTTTTAAATTTTGTGGTGATACTTTGCCAGTTAGAGATTAAAAGGGATTTTTACCACAAAGAGAGAAAGTGAATTGTGAAAAATACAATGTAGTAGCAGAGAACTGGGGTATTAGATAGTGAAGCAAAAGCATGGAAGATCAATTTATAATAAATAACAAAGATAGTGATTCTGTGGAAAAGGGAAAGAAATGAAAAAAAAGAGAATTGCTTTCATCATACAATAAATTAGTTTAAATAGTTTGCGATTCTAGTACTTGGAAAAAGCAAGACTTGAAGGAGGAATCTTCCCTCTCCCTCTGTTTCAAACCTGCTGCTTTAGTTTCTGCCTGCTTCTAATGTGAAGCCATAGTGCACCATGGAAAGTATAAATATGGATTCCTTCAGAGGTTTGATGACATTTTGTTGGAAGACACAGACATGTTTCTTGCAGATTTGTGATCTGCAAGAATTCCATGTGTGCCAGTATATTGGGGACCATGCCATAGATCACAGTTCAAAATTGCTGGTTCACTCTATTTATTTACCTGGGTTAATAGAAACAAAAGAATATTGAACTGCAATTAAACTGAACTTGGAAAAGGATTTATGAAACCTTGTCAACTGTGTTACCAACACAATACCGTTTGTGGGAGAACAAAGATTGTTCATTTAGAATATGTTGAAACCATAAGTGAAATCACCTTACAAATATTTTTCTCCTTGAACGGATAACATCTGACAGATGGGAAAGCAATGCCTAACCCACTATTAACCATTACCAAGTTACCATTGCAGTTAATTAGCAAGGTATTACCCATACTCCTCTGAAGACAATTGTTCTCTGGCTGTCACCCAGCCCTGCTGCAGTATAGGCTCACTGACTCCAGAAGGCTGATGAGGTTTTTTCCTGCAAGGAGTGCATTGTGAAGGAAGGCTGGTGAAATGTAATCATGCATTGTTGCTTCAGCTTTAGGAGACCAATATGGTCACATTAGTTGACAGTTCTTCTGATGTCTATTTCAACATCAGAGAAATTTCTGCATCAATTTTCAGAAGGTAACTGTATATACTAATTGGTTTTTCTCCCTGGCAGATAGCTAACTTTAACTAGGAACTACTTTGAAACCTGTGCACTTGAGAACTCAGCAATAGATTGTGAAAATCAAGTGGCAGTTTGAAAAATGGCAAGTAGTTCCAGAATTATGAAGAGAAGAGTTGCATCTCTCCATAAACTCTTTTCTGTAGAGAGAAGAGCTTAGCATCTTCGTTAATGATCTGGACGATGGGTCAGAGTGCAGGCTCAGCAAGTTTGTTGAAGAAAGACACAAAACTGGGAGGAGTGGTTGATACGCCAGAGAGACTTCTTGGTCTCCTCTACAAGGATGGCCTGACTGTGATGCTGAGCATGGTTATGTGGGAGATGTTGTGTTTCCTCTTTGGACTGTGCCTACATGACCCTCTTCCTGACCTGGAAGATACTAGCATTACTGTGGTAGCAGCCCATTCAGCTGCTGAAATATATGAAGGGCTTTACTTTAATCCACAATGACAGAGCTTGATCACTAAAAAGGAGAGTTACAGGCCTTCAAAGAGGCAGCTCCCAGGTAGCTCACTGGTACATGGCTGGATCGTGAAGCAAGCGTGTCAATGGAGTGTGAGGCCTTTATCACACAACTTGAGAACAGTCCACAAGTATCAACACTGACCACACCAGGCAGTAAAGGAACAAAAATAGGGACTGTTAAAGTTCTGTTCCTAACAGTATTTCTGACTCACAGTGACAAGCTGTTTCTGATGCGCATCCTGACATTTAAGCCCCCACATCTTCAAGATGAATTTTTGATGACCTTGGAAAAGAGTTCTTACTTCTCCTTTCTTTCATACTTTTGACCTGTACTTTTCCGTAGATACTTTCATAATATTCTAGCTTGTGATGCCAGAAGAGAAGATCAGAAAGAAAAACATATCATTACTCAGCAGTCTCATTGCTCAACCGGGCTGCGTTCTGCATAAAACATTCATTGCTTTGCTCCCTGAAATGCCAGTGTGGAGATTGCATAGCCCAGAACCCATATTGCATTCTAGGATTTGTTCTGGGAGGTGTTGGGGAAAAAAAAGTCAGTCACTGCGATTTATTGAAAACCTATCCAAATTAAAGGAACTCTTGAAGAAAACATCAGTGATAAAAAAGTAAAGTCACTCTCAGTGGCAAGGGTCGTGACTGAGCTGTTTTGCAGCATCCTGCAGGGCTTAGCAATAACAAAAACAAGTGGCACAGTGGCTTAGCACTTCCCATTTGTGGAGGAAAATATATAAAACAGAGACTATATACATATGTGCTCATTCACCTTGTTTTCTTCCCATTCTATTTGCCAGTGCCTACAGGAAATAGAGAGATACAGGTTTCACAGCTTTGCTGTTGACAAAAGACCCCTCTGTGAATTTTGTTGTAAAGGCTGCTGACAAGAGCCTCTTGACACTCCACACTGGCTCATGGGTTGGGAATGGTGAGGGCCCAAAATTAAGCACATGAGAGAAAACTAAGTAGCCTAGGACAGATGTTGTGCATAAACTCAGCTGGGGTTAAAAACATTGACACCTCCTCACCAAAGTACACTGAGAGGCTTTATCTGGAGATCAGGACCTACTCAAAATATACTGGCAAAGGCATTCCTCACAAAGTTTTTCTGTATGTGCCACTTTTAACGTAAAGCTAGAGCACAGACATCCTCCCCATCATCTTCTATATAATAATCTAACTGGGTGAGTCTTCAGCCTGGAGGTGTGGGGAATCTGGATTCAGGCCCTATTCATCTTGAGGACTGCAGATTCAGATCTTCCACTAGACTGCCTTAATCCTTGGCTGTGGGGGAGCACGGGGAAGTGATCTGAGTCCATTTTGTCAAAGGAAATGCAAAAAAGGAAGCCAAGATCCATTGGGCCAGAGAAAAAGAAGATCTGGGCAATTTCCTGAACTCTTGATCTTTACTTTCTGAAAACTGTTTCTGTGTATTATATAAAGAAGTCACAGCGTAAAATGAACTGAATTGAAACAAAACAAAACAATCCCTTTTCAGGGGCCTAAGTCTTTTTAGATCTACCCACAGGTCCTTTCATTGCTAACTTTTATGTCTCTATATTGCTTTGACGACCCTGTTGTGAATTCCCTTAGTTTTACTGTAGCGAGCATGGTGGCCTGTTACTATAGTTTTTCTTCTGAGAACAATGACTTGATTGTAATCTGTGCATGAACATTCAGAACTTGTGGCGCACATTTTAACCTTACTTCCTGGAGCAGAAGTATTATTCTTGCTTTGGCTCTCTCTAAGTTCATGGGGCAGGGGAAGAATAATGGAATTCTGGAGATCTGGCTCATGAGAGACATCTGTGTGCTGCAAGTGAAGCCCCCTTTGGAGATATCATTTGGGGCCAATTCCTTTATTTTGTTGTTAGGCAAAACTCCCATTGACGTAAATGGGAATTTGCCTTCCATAAAAGATGGGGACTCAGGTTTGGCTCTGATTTTTTTATCAGCTTGGGCCACTTCAAATAGTGTCAGTGTTCTAAACACTCATTGGTGGGCAGAAAGCTCCTGGATCTGTAATGTACTTATGATATCCTCAGGTTGGCATAAAAAGGTAGAAAGAAGGAAAATCAATTCATCAGCCAGCTTTTTTTTCAGTATTCCCCAATGTATCCTATAAGAATAGTTGGACCCCCTCAGATTCATAAACTAGCAGGTATTTTGAATTTAATCTTTCAAAAATGCGTTTTAAATCAGACATCTGGTAATAGCTTGTAAACAGAAATGTTAATAAAAATGCATCATATTCAGGAATATCCACAATGTGAATCGCTTACTCCACCCCGAGCTTAGGAAAAGTAAATGTTATCCATTTTCACATAAGTTTTTTAGCCAAAGTCTTTTAAGCATATAACTTTACAGCTTTCATAAAAAGGGCATAAAAATGAAAAATGTGTTTTGCAATGAATCTGCCACTGATATGAGTGTTCAATTAAATGGACCGTGCAAGAAAAGAGGAAAGATTTGCTACTGGGGTTTTGCCAATGATATCCTTTGACACTTCTATGGTCTCATGTGTTCCTGATCAAACAGCACAGAGCACTGGAAAATCCCAAACCAATAAGCCTGAAATCAGAGCAGTCTGCATACATTTGACATGCAGTCAGAAGAGGCTGATTGGAAATGATTGGCACTGAACCTATGGCCTTTATAGTAACTTACCTTCAACCATTTTTGACCTTTTGTTGACATAGAACTTCACCAACTCTTTTATACCCTGGAAAAATACATGTTTCTTCATAGACAACAGATTCAAACTATGTTTTTACTAGTGGCAGCCATTTGGAATTCTTTCCTACCACACTGTATCCTATTTCACTTTAAATCTTCTCTTCTGGACACATACTAGATTCATGCTTCTGTAAAATCTAGTTACGAAATTTGGCAATTTATCATTGACATTACCCAGTGAAATATGTAGCTGATTTCAGTCCAGTTTCTCAGTTTGTGTATTTTGTTCCCATCACAGAAATTTCAGTGCTCCTGATGCAATTCAGTGCAATTCCCAGTGTAAGATCCAGGTTGCCATCCTTGCTGTACTACAGGTGCAGAGATAAGAGTGTCAACTCTGCTGTCTTGTCCTTGCTCTCCAATTTTGATGGCAGGATGCCTGTCCTTCTGTGCGCCTGGTTTGAGGATTGATAAGTATGAAATACAGACTGGTAGTTGATCCATTTTGGCCATTGTTTAAACTCTTGGTAGCTGATGGATGCTGAGATTGTCAGGGTTATTAGAGTTGCCTCCCACCTTTATAATGCAGGTTCCTTGGAGGAGTAAAGATGGGGAGTTCCAGGGACACAAAGACAGAATGTCTTTTGGTGGCAGAAAACCTGCCTGTAATCTGATCAGGGAACCAATGTGGAGTTCCTGATGTGGAGTTCACAGGAGTCTCTGCCTGTGATGTTTTGGGTTTGGTACCGTCTCCTCAACACCAGATACTGGGAGAGTCACTGGTTTTGGGATACAACTCCTCTGTTGTTCCCTCACTAGGACAGAGACCACTCATTCTGACTGAAGAAAGAAAAAGAAACCCTATGAAAAGGGTACATAAATATTTCCACCATCTACTTTGTCACACACTCTCACACATGGAAAAAATGCATTTAAAGAATAGTAAGAGCTCTTAACAATAAAAGTGTGAAAAATAGAATCTCACAGAGTCTGGTTTTCCTTGTAAAGCTAAAAAGCGGAAGTACATCATGAATATATGTGCGTTCTTGCCATTCACTGACTTAACTTCCGTAAAGTTGAGGTCTTCCTTTTCCAGTGCTATGAATCTGGCACCACTCATAATCATTAAATTCTCCTAAAGAAAAAACAAAAAAGAGAGAAAAAGAATTTTTTTTTTTTTTTTTTGGTGGCCAAAGAATGCACAAACTGCTGGAAGAAGAATTTTATAACTGCTTAACACAACATAACAGAGAGGTTATGCCAGTCTTCAGGATAAAAAAATCTCATGAGGAATTCAGCTTATTGTTTGCTGTCTCATGTAATTGCATTGTCATCTGTGTAGATGCTGCTTAGTTCTTAGTATAAAACTCCTATCAGATTTATTTTTCATCTGCAAGAAATCCTATTTCTACAGTTCAAGATTCATCTGCCATGATTGAATTTATTTTCTTCTGCACGAGGAAAGATATGTAGCTCGTTTTTCAAACCACTGATATATGAAGGACTTGCCACTACTCTCCCAAACATGTCCAACAGATATATCTTGGTCCTTCTTGATAAAGAACACAGTTGTCCAAGACCTGACACCCTTCATGGCAGCTCACTCAAGTTCTGTCTCTGGCTGCACTGACCACTGCATCCCCCGCAGGCACATCTGACTCCCTGCCCTGTGTATGGACAGCTGATCCTTACAGCAGAGAGAATGAGACAGATCTCAACCTCCAGGATAAGTGCCTTGGCATACCTTGTGATTGCTAAATGTGTTTCCTCTGCAAAACAGGACAACTTTGTCCAGGATCCTTCTGGGAGAAGTCCCTGCCCTGTGCCATCCTCTATATCATAACTTAGAATTATCTGGGAGAGTATTAGTTGTCTCATGCAAAACGTAGGATGCATTCTAACAATTTTATTTAACAGATGATCCTGGGAAATTGTTCACACTGATGTCTGACTGTAAACTTTTTGTTAGGGTAAACATAGTCTAAAATACCTGAAATCCACCCCATTAAGCCTAGAACACCAAGGAGTGAGCTTGAATTGTTCTGCATGGAAAGTATACATTTTAGTGTGCTATGAGTTCTCATTGGTCCTTCTGACTTAAATTGAATATTGCCAGCTTCATAAAATGAAAAGAATATTGCCATTTAGTGGTAATTTGGGGACAGAGAAAAAATGTTGAAGACAAATAAGTACATCATGAAGAAATAAGCTAAGGTCTTTGAAAATGTTGAATAAACATATCTATATAACTTTTAAAATAAACGATGGACATCTCTCCTGCCTGCTGAAATAACATTATCCCTCCTTTTTTTTTTTTTTTTTCCATAAATTTATTCCCTTGTCTAACCAGGAATAATTCAGTGCAGCTGAAATTCAGGAGCTGAAATGAAATGCAACTGGGACTAATCCCAGTAAAGTTACTTGCCTCACGCCAGTCAATGACTTCAATAAAATGAGTCATTTTAATTGCATCATGAGTGTCCAAATCACCTTCTGTTTTACTGACCTCTTGGAAAAGTGAAGGCATCTTGTTGGGATTAGTCCTTTTTATTTCTTTTCTTGTTATGGTGTAGGTATTTCTATGAGACATATAGAGGACTATAAAGAACTGAATCACCAAACTCCAGGTGAAATTAACAGTGGTGTTCAGAACAAAGCAAGATGACTTACAAACATACAAACATCTACAAAACGTACAAACCTTTATGGTTCCTTTTCAGTCCAAGTGGACAAATATACAGAGCTGGCATTAAAATCTGAAAGAAAAACTAGTAATGTTTTGCATATGGCTATATGAACATTTTCAGAAATGAAAACAGCATTCTTATATCAGCTGAAGCAAAGAGAAAGTTCAGATCTGTATTCGCAACTGTGTTATTTTTTCCTTAATTATTTCAGACCTTTCATCTCTTGTATCATGAGCTTCTTTACAGAGAAAAACAAACAATCCAATAACATAATCTGTGCAATTTCATGGCTCTAGTTTCCTTTCTTGTGAAGTGGTCAAAAAAAGTATGTTTATTCTATTTTGGTTACAGAGCGTTTTGGCAAAAACTTAATTTTGGAATAATTTCCTTGACATTTGACTTAGCAGTGTAAAGGAGAACAAAGAAAGACAAAGAGGAATTTCCACTTGGAATCCTTCTATTTGGTGCTACCATGTATTCTGTGATAATCAGCAGCTATTCAAAACCTCCTTCAGATACATGCAGTGAATAGTATTTGCATGTTAATACATATTTTATTTTATTTTTTACAAAAAATATGGTTTGTTTTCATGCAAGTTTGAGGTAACAGTTTGCAGTGATTTTAAGTAACGTTGTTTGATAAATAACCTAAAACTCTTCCTAAACTGCATGAGAACTAGGCTTTAGGAAATGAAAAGGACTTCAGAAGGTCACCCATTCTGAAGAAGGTCTTCTTTACAGGATCAGGATCAGGATCAGGATCAGGGCAAGAGCATTACTGGAGTTCATTCTCAGCAGAAGATAATGTTTCAGGGAACCATCAATGGAGAAAGAACATGCATGGTACATTGATACTCAAAATTCCTGCAAAATATCTCTGCATCACATTAAATCCCACATTAGCCCAGTATAGTTTGTGTGAGGTATAGGCTTGAGTAGGCCTGTGCACAGTTAGAATAGATTTATACAGCAGTGTTTTCTTTACTTGTCAGGAGAGTTGTTGAAAAAAGTACCCCATAATAGCAGGAAGTGGGAGTAAAGTTGGAATATGGTTGCATGTAAGGATAGAAACCCCTAGTAAACACTGTACTCTGAGACTGAAAGACTATGGACCTGTTATTAAGTCCATTAAAATTAACTGGAGTAGTTCTGACCACGAGAATTAGTGCAGTTCACATACAGATTTGGGCTCAGTGAACAAGTTTGCATAAAACAAGAGCAAACCTGAAACCTTGTGAAGAAAAACTTGAACTGAACCAAGCCTTTTCCTGAGGGCTGGAAAAAGAGTTGATTAATTGTTTAATTTTCACATTACTCATCTTTTCCATTTTCAGTTGGGAGAAAAGTGGACAAGAGAGTAGTTTGTAGTATTTTTACTGGCCTGACAGAAGCTGAAGAGGTGTTAGAGGTAATCTCATGAGAAGGTTAGACCTTGCAAGATTTCCGATTAATTTCCAGAGCCAAGAGGTTCAGATACATTTGAATAGACTTTGAATAAACATCCAACTTTCTGCATGCTTGTCTGAACCGAAGATCCAAATGTCTTGATACTCTCCCCTTCTTCTCCTTGCTGAACACACGTGTATACTGTGTGCATATTTACATGTGTTATTTGTGAATCTTGGGAAAATATGTGTACGTTTAGGCTCTTGTCAAAGGAGTTTCAGGGCTGAAGTGCTAATTCATTACTGGAAATATAAGCTGATATAAAACATAAGTGCTAAGTACTCTAGAAAGTACATTATGAAAAATATTTGAGCTATACGCAGTCTTCAGGCTCATTAGGAAGTGAGAAAGAGATGGCATGGAAAAAATTAACTTGTCAACACAGCCATATATAATTTTCAAAGAGCACAATGTGAACACAAGATGTTGCACTGACCACTCATATAAATCAGAAAGCTGTGAATTGTTTTAGAGATTTATTGATTTAATTACCGATCATAACACAAAGTGTTTGTTCTAAAGTAATCCTATAAAAAACGGAAAAACATGATGTATTTATGCAGCTCTTGGACAGAAAAGCAGATCCTTTGAAACTGGTGAATTATAGACAGCATATGAATCACAGATTTACTATGCAAAGTTTTTGAGAAGCTTCTATAGACTAAGCAGCATCAGCAGGGCATGTTAAATGCTACAGAGATTCCAGTGAAGATCTTTCTGACCTCAGAACAGCTGAAGATTCTCTATGATTTTAGCATCACTGAAACCTGAAGCAGCAAATGAGCACACTGATGAGGAAGATGATTTAGCATGCGAAAATCATTGGCATTTTTCAGTCTTGTGCACAGACAGCACATAAAAATATCAATCCCACAAAACTTCTACTGAGATGGAGGGAGTCTGAAGAAAATTACCTGATGCTACTATCTGAATATTTGCCAGTATTTCAATATTTAAACTCCCTGATCAGAAAAACTCATTAGAGTTTAGGACAAGCTAAAGTCTCCTGAGGTTGTTCACATGCTGAGGTTTATGCATATGCTTAAGTGCTGCCCCGGGGTGGGTCTGTGTGGCTGTGGAAGCCAGTATATTGGAGCAGTACAGGGAAAGAGGAGACAACAAACACATGTATGATTATGGATAAGGAGCAAAAAAGCAAATAGCAACAACATAGTGGAAGAGAAGTCATCATGATTAAATTCATTGTCTTATGATGGATCCCTTTGTGTAAGACCCATTCGCCTCCTCAGGACATGCTACTGAAAAATCTTGGTTGGGTTGTCCAAAGAATCCACAAAGCTCATGAGAGATCTTTTTGCCATGACAGCACAATATGGTTTACACATATATTTAATACAATACTTGCCATCCAGAAATTTCAAAGGTTTTATATTTAAGGGACTTGGTTCATCCAGAGGAGGGATGGAGTAAACTTGTATGTGCTCACTGTGAGCAATCATGGTACAAGGCTCAGTGAAATGTGAAGTGCTGAATTGATAGTGTAGATGCAAGTGTTTTGTACTAAAAAGTATCACTTCCTATAAGGGATGGGGAAAGAACTTACCACAGCCTCAAGGATTCCTGTCTATCTGACTTTTGGTCCATGTTCTGCACAGAGGGAGATGAAATTAAACATAAATAGTTGTGATTTCTTTTGGGGCAAAATTTAATTTTCCAGGCCGTCCGCTGGAAAAATTAACCTCTGAACTAAACCCGTGGGATTTAATTCAGGTCTGATTTTTATTGGTCCTTACAGAATAAAAGTTAGTAACATCTAAAATAGTGTAACATACATCTCCCTCAGAGCTGGAATAAACAGAAATTTTAATGATCTATAAAGTTTTATGAGTGACTGAACTTTAGTCAGCAGTGTTTCAGCAGGATTTCTAGAAACATCAAAAGAATAAAAAATCCAAATATAACGCCATTCCACTTTGGTGGCTAAGAGTTAATAAAGTTAAAAACTCTTCCATACTCTGTCATTTAACTCCATATCATAACTCTTGTTACAGTAAGGTTCATTGCCAAGAATTCATAGTAGAAGAAACAAATGAAAAATGGTCAGAAAGACCACAGTTTTGTTAAGCAAAACAGTTCAGGTACAAGAGTTTGGCCGCTGTGAAAGAAGGGGAGGTGACCAAAACTACTTGAGTATAACAGCCTCCCCGTATTCTGCAGTTATACAACAATGAGTCTTGTCATTAATATCCATTAGCTGTCTCAAAGTCCTGAGCAATTCAGTACTATAACCCCTCCCAGAGTGCATCAAGCCAACAGCCTAAAGAGGTTCCCAAGACCTAAGCAAGCAGAATAATAACGACAGCTGTGAATAAACACCTTTGTTCAGTAAAATTAATCGTTGCAGTGCTAGAGTCTGTGACCAGGTCATTACCTTAAAGGCAGGTCCTGATTGTGACAGCTGAGCAACCATAATGGAAAAAGCCACTATGTGCAGGGCATGTAGGATTTCTTTTATAACTTGTAACTAGGCCAAGGGAGCAAGACCTTATGAGTGACAAGCCGAGCTGGAACTGGCCACCATGTCACTTGTGTAAGCAGGAATAACACTATGGCTATGGGATGCTACCACTATCCAAGGATGACATTCACTGAATGGCAGAAGATGTGAGGACAGGAAGTGGACCACTTGGTGTAAGGCAGACGAAGCGGCAAGACAATCTGAGACTAATACAGAACTTGCCCATGAAACTAGCTTCCTTTGTTGGGAAGAGATGCAGTTATATGGAAACGCTCGCTCCACAGTTGGGCATAGGCCGTGCTGACCACCCACAACCTCTTCTGCCCCCATTACTAGGCTTGAGGCCTCAAAGACATACCTGCAGAGCTGTGGAGGAAGGGCTCGTCTTGTTTCTATAGGGTACCTAAATTGCTATTGATTTCCAAGAGAGGTTAGGCATCTAAACAAAAGTTAGGCATCCAATAGCTTTTGTGGACCTGGCCCCTAACCCTACAAAAATAAGGTGATTTAGGGTTCTCTAGTAACAATTCCAGAGGAAGATTCCTTGCAGTCACTACTACAGTTTCTACGAGCAGTAAGGGTTCCCATGTTCTGTGCAGGTCAGAGGCAAGTAGCAAAGGATACAACTCCTTTCCATGTCAGTCACGGTGGATGAACACAGTGGGAGTCAGATGAAAGGGTGAGGCAAGTGTAAAGTGAATGGGGCTTAGCAGGTATGCTAAAATCACAGCTTTGCATTTGCTTGGCCAGTGCAGGAGGGGAATTACAGAATTTATTTTTCTGTCCTCAGACAGAGAAGCCTGCAGGGGAATTGGGAGAGGTTAAATTAAAAATTGCCCATAGTAGTTTTCCTTATGCATAGGGGACAGGCAGATGAAAGCATAGAGGTGGCTTTCTTTACTTCTGAGGAAGAAGCAGATGTGCTGATCAAGGCTGTCATCTTTGTCAGATCACAGGCAGGAGCTGACAGTTTGATAGGCCAATGTATTTGACGGATAGGGTGAGGCTAAATGTGAAGGGTCTTGAAGGCAAAGATAAGATGCCTGTGTTTGAAAAAGTGAAGCCACTGGAAGGACAGAAGGAGAGTGGTGATGCAGCCAAAGCAACGGGCCAGGAACGTGGTTCTAATCTCTGTGTTTTGAATGCAAGTGAAGGGAACAGTAGGGCTGGAACATGGCTGGAGACCAGATTATTACAGACGAAGTGCAAAATGATGGGATCCTGCTATGAGCCTTAGCAGGCTGCTGAGAGAAAGGATGAATCTGTGAGCTATTATGTAGGAGGAAGCAAGTAGACTTGGATCATGCGGTGACTGAAAGAGGGAGGAGAGTCTAAAATGTTCCCTGATCATGGGCTGGGGGAAGTGTGAGGTTAAGGGCAGTGGAAAAATATGGGAACGTGGACAAAAAATTCTGTTTCAGCTGTTACTGACTGTCAGAGATGTGGTAGTGAAGTGGTAGAGTAAGAATTGCATGGAGAAGGAGGTAGTGTGAGAAATTTGAGAGACATTTGCAGAGATTCATTTTTAGGAGAAAGGCACCTCCAGATGGGAGAGAGCTAGAAGATCTTTAAAGAACTCTTTCTGCCTCTCTATCCCTCAATCTGCCCCAATCTTTCTGCCCTCTGTCCCTGGACATCTCCTGATGTCCAGGCAGCTGAAAAAATCGTGGGCATAACCAGTAGCAATTCTTCTTTGTTTTGTTTACTAGAAGAATCATTTTCTTAATTTCATTATGTTTATCACACTTCTACAGTTGCTTGTGCAGTGAGCGCAGAGCCAATCGCCTCTGCTCCAGATGCTCCAGATGCTGACGGGGGATGCCATCAATACTGGACACAACAGAGCTTTTGAGTTTTAGGAAACAGGAGAACAGTCTCAGTGCAGTGACAAGAGTCATACCAAAATGTGACAATCTACTGGATGCACAATGAGAACAGTCTTCTGTGGGTTTGACATAAAAGTGCTCTGGATATATGACAAGGTCCTGGGTATTCTTAGAGCAGCTTTACGTAGCTTCTTTAATTTTCACAGTGACATAATCCTGTGCTTTTCTATCTGGTGAGCAATGAGTTACCAGATTGACAGACCAGGAAAGACTTGATGGACACATCTTTCATATCAAAACCACCAGCTTTGCAGCCAGTTTCAGCTTTTCTGAACCTCCCAACCCCACTCCTGTCATTCTTGTTGATGGACATGACACCCTCCCCACCAGCCTCAAGAGGAGAGGGGCAGTGAGGACTTCTGTGCACCTTTCCACTCTCTCCTTTAATCCCAGAGTGGCAGACTCATTCTCTGAGGCTAGACATCAGGATGAGCTGACCTTCAGACTTGCTCCAGGAACCATCTTCCAGCAGGTTTTAAGTCTGTCAAACAGTATCAACAACAATCTCACAGATTTCTGCAGAGAAACAGAGGCCAAAAGCCAAGGAAATTATTTGAAGAGGTATCAGTAATTCCTTGTTCCTACTAAGTTTCAAGCCAATATCTAAAAACCAGGGTGATGGCTGAAGCACTGACAGTAATAAACAGAATATCTTACCGATCATTTTGGCTGAAGAGAAAAAGAAAAGCAGCAAGTCTTTGTATACTTGAAATAATTATTACAAGTTTTTATTAGGAAGACACCAAACTTGTTTAGCTTCTTTTATAGTAAACATGTCTGGTGGGGTGGAGAGAAAGGAGGGAAAATCACGCATATTCTTTATACAGTCTGGCTGGATAGTTGGCAAGTGCACCTGTAGGGCATATGTGAATGTATAAACCCACACATGTTCACTTAAAAGGACACCGTCAGCTTGCTTCAGAGCTTTTGTTTGCTCTTTAATCTGCATTATTTTAATACCCTTCTTAGAAGCTTAAAAAACATTATTTATTTCCCTATTGATTTCCTTCTTCTCTGTCCCCTTGTCAAACCCTTTCTGTGTGTGTTTGTTTTGCTTTTTTTGAGTGGAGATAAAATTAACACAGCTGGTCTTATTTAACAGCCCAAACAGCTTCCATTTGCACCACACATTAGCAGGCCAATGCTAGTAAGGTTGAGAGCGTCAGTGGACAGTGAGCAGAGTGGCGTGCCATGTGAGCACCAGTCAGTGGTGCTGTGCTTAGACTGGCCTTTGATGGGACACCAAGGCAACACAGTTCCTGTCTGTGGTCACCTAGGCCTGGATGGGAGGACAGACACATTAAAGTGGTTCTCACTGCTGTTGTGAGCATGGTCTGTTTGCAGTGATGCAGAGCACCATGAGGAGCCCTGGGTGCAGAGGCTGCCTGTCCTTGCCTTCACCGCTGGGTGCTGCAGGCAGCAGACACATCAGGAGAAGCAGCCTGGTGGGAGACACCCAGTGAAAGGCCCAGCTCCCTGCTATCTCCAAATGTAGAGGAAAGAAGGGTGCAAAGAGGAGCTTGCCAGAAAGGCTGTGATGGTGGAGAGCTGTTCTGAGTACTGAGCTTCTCAAATAGATTGAACTGGGGAGAAAGGTAAGAGCAGAAAGGTGGGGAGAAGAGGAGCTTCATAGTCAACCCGCTGTGCAATAGTTCTGCTGTGGGGGCTTCAGCTGCCTTTGGAGGTTTGGCAGCGTTCAATGCTTCCCCACCAACTGCCTTTAGGATCTGTTCCATAACAAATTAGTTCTGACTCTCGTTTTTAAAGATGTGATCAAGTGAGGAGGCTAGAGGGAAAGCAATAGATGTTCAAGGATCAAATCATGTTTCTGTCTTCAGCCTTGCAGGCTTCATCAACATCTAGCAACTCCTCTGTAAAGTTCCATGGGGATGAAAGGATTTTGTGATTTCATCAGTTTCACTCAAAAGGAAGGATCATTGCATTTGGTAGCTTGACTAACTGAATGAAAGTAAGCAAGACTGACACTGGCACAGTGCTGTTGTTTCTTCTCCCTGATGCTGTGGCGGGACCAGCTTGCAAATGAACTCTGGCAAGCAGAAAACAAAGGAAGGTTTTATTAAGGAAAGCACTGGGCTGAAACATACAAAATAAGTCATACAAAAGCCCTAGATCTGGTGTTTCATCTGTTTTGTGAATTCACAGGATTTCTATCCTTTTGGAACACGACTCTTCAAAGGTTGCCACAAAAGAACAGAATCCGATCTCAGCAATAGCTGTGGCTACAAAAGCAGTAGGAAAGAACGGTGAAAATAGAAATTCACACCCAGACTATTACTAGATTAAACGTTTTATATTCTCGGACAGTGTTCGGCTATTCTCCAGTTCTTCGGCTGTCTGAGAAACATTATACACCAAGGCCAAGCAAACACTAAAATGCCTGGATGAAAAGACACCGTTACATGAAGGTCAGATGTGGTGACTTCTTACTTCATGCAGAGTAGCTCCCGGCAGGGCTTCCCCACCTGTGCTGGTGGGATACCATTTCAGGGCTTCCTTCTGCCATCTTCTGCCTGCTTGCAGCATTGCGGGCCAGGGAGCAAGCCCTTCGGCCTCCTGTGCAGTTCTTTGGTTGGCTGCAGGACCTTGGCTTTTGCCCAATGGCAGAAGATCTGATTCAAGTCAATCAATGCGAAATAACTGAAAATAACTTGTTTACAATAGTAATGAATATTTAAATTATGCTCTAAAGTGCTAATATAGGCACGTCCGCTGGAACATCTGCTGTTGGAGCACATGCATGAAGATAGAGAATAGCTGACAAAAGCAAGAGACGATTTTCTCCCCAAGAGTTTTTTGCTCTGATCTTGTCTTTCTAGCTGCATAACCCCTCCTGGTGAGGCTCTGCAGGAGCTTTGTCCGCCCCAATGAGCTAAGCCACCCAGTATCCATGCCAAGAACTCTGCAGTTTGTATCCTTCCAGACAACCGAGAGGGCAGACAAAGAAGCAAGCAAGAAATCCTCTACTTCACAGTGAGGTTAGATGGATGTGCACTCCCCTGGGTGCTCAGGTGTTGTACCTCCTCCTAACAAAAAAGCGCTCAGCTACTACATAACTTTACCATGCTTATCTCAAGAGATTATTTGTTGCCTGACAGGCCTGGCTTCAGTTGTCACTTCAGTTTGCTCTGACCAGTTACAAGTGATACTGAAAATTGCATTATGCCTGGGTTTTCGATAGGGACTGTCTCCTTGGGCTTTTGTAGCAGAATTACACACAGTAAAGGTTACATCCCTGATCAGTTGGGATGGAGTGAAGACTAGGTCCTCCTAAAGGTCAGTCCTTTGGTCCTCTTTCTTTCAAACTTCCAGGGTGAAGGACAGTGCTCACTCAAGAAGGTGAGAGTCTGTTAAATGGACACCTCCCAAGGAGGACAGAGCTGTGTGTGTGGCAGCCAGCTCCTTGTGCCTTCTGAAGGGCCTCCTGCTCTGCTTCTGCTGCTGCTGCATTTAACCTCAGCCAAACAGCCTTCTGGATGCCTGCCCGCACCTTACTACACATTAGTCCCTGCAGTTGCTGGGTTGGGTAGGAATATTTGAAAAGACTTTGCAAATGTAAATGTTGCATTATTTCCTTTGAGCTGTGTGCATCCATTATGCTGCCAGCTATCTCACAGAACCCAGGTTTGCATTGGCATTTGGCTGCATTTATTTTCATATTAGTTTGTAAGTAACATTTTCAGCTTTTGAGAAAACTTCAGCTACAAGCCATATATACACATATATTCTGTGAGGCATTTGCTGCTGGCATTTGAACAACAAAAACATTGACAGCTACCAATGTTCCTACTATTTGGGTCTAAGCTACAGTACTACATAAGAAGGTGGAAAGAGTTCAGCTATTTTCTGCTTTTCATAAGAAGTTAGTTTATAGTTTCTCATATGTTTTTCTTCATCTCATTTTGGCCCTGGATGTGTGTCTCTCTTGTCTCCATTTACAAATGATGTCCCAGAAGTATAAGGTTAAAACAGTGGTCACCCCATCCACCTCTGACTGGGACTTATGGACATAGAAGTCCCTTTCCTGCCAATTTCTATGAACAACTGCGTCTAAAAGCTCATATGAAGGCTTTGCTGGCAAAATGCTGCTTCTCATTTCCCTTCTTTTGTTACATTTTTGTTCCCTGTACAAAATAATTAATACTTTCTGTTCTGCTTTCTCTTACCTTCCACTCATCTTTATTTCATTTCTGACATTGTAAATTTGTTTTGGAATAGAAAGACCTTCCTCTTAGCTCTTTCCAGCAACCCTGTGTGTTACATTTTATGAATGATTGTGACTTTTACAGAGTACTGCCTATTCATGTGTGCAGTTTTGCACTGGTAAGGTTTTCAATAAAATTCCTCTTACCACAGAAATTTAGTTAAGTCAAAAATTGACTTTTTTTCCAGTTCTAGTTGGGATTACTTTTATGTGTCATTAAGCACATTTAATTAAAATTGGCACAATAATTTTGCCATAAAAGTGGAGACAATACCAGCTAAGTAATCCTTGCCTAAGATCTCAAAATACAGAGAACGTTGTTCCTTGTGGTTGTACTGTAATTTATTTTAACAGAATACAACTTACTTCACCAAATCTTTTTGGACATTCTTAACCTGTAAGGTTTGTTTCCTTGCTCCTGAATACAAATATTTACTACATCAATTATTTGCTATTTTGTGTGTGTGGTTAGGGGGAGTCTGTGCAGTCCTGAGCGAGAAGCAGGGTTTCATGTGCCTGGCTGCAGAGGCAGCCCAGGGAGCAGTGAGCCTTTCCAGGCAAAACACAGGGAACAGAGCAGGTCACCGGGGTCTCAGCAGGGCTCCAAAATAGCACAGGTGTAGGACACTTTCAGGGGCCAAAGTCTGAAGTAATGTCAAGATTCCTGCCAGCAGTAGAGAGATGTTATTTACATCTTTCAAGAAGTAAGAAGTACAGAGATCTGGATAACCAACAGACAAAAAGCCTCCCAGAAGTGAGTTAAAAGCTGGTGGAAGTGTAAAGCGTTGTGATAAACTTGTTTAGTTTATTGACTGGGACAATATTATCTTTCTAAATCTTGCTAAAATGTGCTGTATCAGTTGCACCCTAGTATAGAAGCTGGGCACATGCTGAAAAAAGAGGGAGAGGTGGGTTTTGGTGCTTTTTTTTTTTGTAGGAGAACATTTTATTTGCCACCGTGTTCCTTTTCCTTCCTGTTTCTTCCACAAATGTGTGTGTTACAGTACATGCCGTATTTTTGCTTAATCAGTAAGGTACCAGTCACCGCAAGTTACACATCATCACACACACATTCTTATCATCTCTCAAGGTGTGTTTGTAGATAGTACGCAATGTAAATGTAAGTGAAATCTCCATCATTACATGAGTTCTACATACCAGTAATTGTTATCTACGAAAATTATTTATTAACAGAACAAGGGAGGGGAAAGGCTGGGTGCAGTTTCAAACTAGGATTTCCACTGTTGAACCTTTGTTACACGATTCACAAACTGAGGGGTCCGAATGAGTATCTAAGGGTGTGCTTTGTTACCTCAACTATGAGGTTGTTCAGGAGTATTTTAATTTATGTCTCTCTGGTCTCTGTTAACAGTTTACTCTGTAGAATTGCCCATGTTTAGCCCCTGTCCTCCTTAATTTCTCTTGCCCTAAGTAGCCCGCATTATTCTTCCTTCCCCTCGTGTCCCTGGTAGTTTCTTAGTCATCGATTCTCTGCCTTGTTTCTGTTTTCCTGTTCTCTTCCCCCCTCCGGACGCTGGAGCAGAGCATCTGGCTTGGAGCAGTGTCAGGGCTGCAAACACCAGCGTGGAGTGCTGCGGTATTCCAGCAGTCAGGGTCGCTCTTGCTTGGCCATATCCCAAAAGGCTTTCTATAACCACAGCTGGTGCCAGAGTATTTATGCCAGTTTGGTGAAAGGAGAGGATTCCTCCATGCACAGAGGACACCCTGTTTGCTGCTTAACTACCTTTGAGTTTTCTTATGAAAGCTGCAATAGCACCCAAACAAGCCTAATGTGGTTAAATATTCAGCCCAATGATCTCACATCCTCCACAGCAGTTGAAGACTCATAAACACATTTTATGTCTGTATTGGTATGTTGTCATAATTTGGGAGACACATTGCCTGGGAACACAATAGTTGGATATGAAAGTCTAGTTAGATGCTGAGAGATCTCAGCCAGATGTTACATTCCAGTAATCAAAATTAAGTTATTGCTAGAACAAATAGAAAGTAGTGAAAGGTTAACTTTATATAGCTCTTGTTGTTTCTTTTTCTTAAAAATATAATTTATTTTTGTCTTCAAAAGCAGGGACTACTAGGAGAATACAATAATGTCTTCTCATATTGTAGCAGGAGAAGAAGAAATGCAAGGAACTGTAGGATCAGTAGAGCTATTTGGGGAAGAAACTTCATATAATGCATTAACTTATAAAGCATACCGGATTAGAGCTGTATGTGCATAAAGTATGACCTACCAGAGCTCTAAGAAAAGGAGATAAGCAGACTGTAGAATCAATTGGTGCAGGAGTACAGATGGATGTAGAAGATATGGTAGAGAACAGGCTTCACAGCAAACTCACTATTTACGAATACCTACTGCAAAAGACATTGTCAAGGCTGTTCTTCTGGATAAGTTGACCCAGGGAAGTATGTCTATAAGAAAAAATGTAAAGGAACAGAGAGTCGACTGAAAGACACAGAAGTAATTAAGGGATGAATTTTCTGTGCTGTGACATGAAAAACAGGGAGAGAAGGTGGGAAAGAAGGAATTTGGAGGAGAATAGCCAGCTTCAAAAAAGACAGGAGGAAGAAGAGAGTTATCTAGCAACTACTGTCTGGAGAATAAGAGAAAAAAAAAATATACAGAAGAGCATAGAGAAAAAAAGAGTAAGCAGGATAATCTGCAACATAAGGAGAGAAATTCAAATCCAGCATCTGGAAGAGACCAGTCTATGTATCTGGGACTTCTGTTTAAGAAGGTCTGGCTTTTTTTGAATAGGTCTACAGTAGTGAAATGTTTGCTGTCTGTCTGAAAAAGGGGTGTGAGCAGAGGACTCGGTGGGGTCAAATAATCTTGGTGGGAGTAAAGAAGATCCATCCAGCTCTCTGAAGAGCAAGTTCCTTGCTGGAACAGATTGAACATCAGTTTGCTGGGTGGAGATGAATACTTAATGGTGGAAACCCAGGGATATTCTGTTTCTGTCATGTATTCTATGACCAGTTTAAAGCAACATGCATAAACACTTAACGGTAGTTGAGTCCCACAATTGATTCATGGCTAGTGTATTGTTGTGGTTAGTAACCTAATACAGAACTAGCCTTATTTTCCTAATAGCCACATGGGTCCTGCTTTCTTATCTCCAAAGGGACCTAGCTTCCAGAGGAGGAGCGGATTACATTTGCACATCCTACCTTAATACCCTCCCTGTCCACTGATGGTGGGGATTGTTCCCTCCATTCAAGGCTGAGATTTGCTTAGACACTAGGACTTCTACTTCTCAGAAAAGTACTTTAGCTAATACGTAGAAAATCACCACGACTGGCCTTGTCCTGGAAGAAGTGAAATATGCTTGATAAGACAACCACTTCTGTAGACAATGGAAATATAGTAGCAGTCCTCCATCATATCTCTGTAAAGCATGTGACAGGATGCCACACAGGGTGTTATCAGTTACAACAGTGAAGATGGAGATTGATGAAAGTGGTCTACAGTGGGCAAGGAGCTGCTTAAACAGAGATGGTCTCAGACAGTGGTGTAGAGGAACAGAGCAGGAGCACCAAAGCAGCAGAGTTGGGACCATATCTGTTTAATATTTTCACTTCCAGCGGGAAAAATGGGAAGCACCGATGGGACAACACTGGTGACACAAAGGTTTGAGACATGATCAAGGTATGAATGATCAAGATATAGAGAAAAACTGAATGGCCTGAGGACTGCGGGATTAGAGCAGGATAGATTTCTGCAAAACAAAATGTCATGTATTTAGCTTGGACAGGGATAAGAAAAAAGATTCTGTATTGAAGTAGAAACTAATCAGTTAAAATTAACTGAGGACTGGGACTTGGGTATATTGTTTACCAGGATAACTATGCATTACTGGTGTGATACAGCCAAGAAAGAGAAATATGGACAGGAGGGCAATTAGCTGTAGAAAGAAGGATGGCTACTTTTCAAACATCATCTGGAACTCCATGTCCTACATGGGGCTCCAATATTCATGAACTCAAACAGGCGTACAGAAACATTATGAGGTTCAATGGGGGAATGGCAAGCATCTTGTCTGGAGAAACTAGAAGAATATGGTATCTTTTTAGCAAAGCAGTCTTTCATTTCATAAAGATGTTACAGAAGGAAAATAACTATTTAAGTTAAAAGACAGGGTTGTCAGAAAAGACAGAAATAAACTGCATAAATGTAAACTGCCCTTATGCAAATTCAGACTGGAAATTTGAAGAACTTTTCTAACCAGTATAGCAATGAGAGCAGAGGAAGTAAAAACCCAAACTGATAAAATGGAAGTTGATAAAAAAGGATATAATATGATGTCTGCAATAACAAGAGACTAGTTTCTGTGACTCAGGAGGACTCAAGGGCCAGTTTCTTAAATTAGATATATTTTTATAGTTCAGCATAATCAGCATACCTATGGCAGCGAATTACTGTCTGTCTAAATGAGACTGGATTCCTACGTTCAGATGAGGAGAGAGCGTTAAGATCATCTATTCTGAGTTCTAATGTAATGCAGCCCATAGAAACCCACTCACTCATTTTTGCTTCAGGCCCAAGCTCCTCTTTGATCTATAGCGTATGTTTTCAGAAAGGTATACAGATTTAATTTAAAAGCTTGAGGTGAAGTAGAATCCACCACATTGAACTGCAACATCTATTGAAACTGCAGTGCAGATGGGGTCTGAGAGAATAGCTTTTGACCTTTGTGATTTTTTTTTTTGCCATTGTTGACAGGCTTGATGAGGAAATACATCAGACAGATCATTGTGGAAGATATTAAACTTCCTACATCTATTCTGTTCTGATGAATTCCTTTTCAATAGCCTCAGAAGGGGTTAGTGGCCTGTGGTATGTTCTTTCTGCTGTTGAGCCCAACTTTGAAATCAGTGAAGTTATTTCAATTTACACCAGCTGAGAATCTGATCTTTTATGCATATGATTAACAGACTTTATGGCATGAGTAAATATTTTCTAAGTAATCCAACAGGTTGGAAAAACAGCTATATATCTTACCTCCGGGTAAAACCAGCAGACTTTGTATTGTGGTATACTGTTAGGGTAGTATCTATTTCCTTTAATACTAGCTTCCTAAATCTGGCACATAATCTGAGCTAATCCTTTAAGTTCCCTCTGTAGTCAGAAAAGAGAGAGAAAAACTTGCCAAGGATAAGCCACCTCACCTGTTTTACATACTTGGGATGGATCTCCTTCCAGTTAGAAAAATAAATTAAATTACAGACCTACCTTTCAAGTAGCTGAAATTAAGTGAAAGGAATCCTATACATCAATTCTGGAAAAGAAATATCCTCTTCATAGGGAATTCTAAGTGTCTCTCATGGAATAAATTTGGAGTAGTGCAGTGATAATACTAGATAAAACAAAACTGCATTACTCATGGAAACAGAGATCTGATTTCTGTGTGACGGGGAAAAAGGACAGGAGAGGAAAGCATTCAGATCTGGGAATAAATCTGACTTCTTATAAAGAGCTACAGACCTTAAAAATTGAGTATGGAGATGAACTCAAGCACAGCTAGATAGTCATTACATTCATGGTTATTCTTCTCTTGTGACATTTCTGTTTGGTTGTAGTATTTCATTGATACTCCTTCCAGAGATCTCAGGCACCCTGAAGCACCGTCCTGTGCAACCAGCCATGTGCATCCAGAGGGATGCTCCCATTATATATGACATCTTTCGACAACAAGCGTATTGATTGCAGCACAGTGGTTATGCTTTATTTCTAGTACCCAAAGACTCTTTAAAGAGCAAAGTGCAATGGTGCAAGACTTCAAACTAAATCTCCGACTAATCAAAATCCTTGCCCAAAGGACTCCTTTTATGCATAGGCAGCATACTTTACATACACCTTTTATAACGATAGCTTGAATACGTTTAATCTGTATTACGGTTATATGAGAAGAAAGATGGTGTGTCCAAATGCTGCTCTTAAGCTTCAGCAATCAGCACAGCCATCTGGAGGTCAAGTGTTTTTAGCGGTCTGATGCTTGGATTGGAGTATGAACCTCATGCGCATGAATCACCACAAGGATTAATGAAGTGTATAAAGTGTGTGTGCTTGCTAATCTCATCTATGGATACGACAAAGGAAGAATATGTCATTTTGAGATGGTACATTGTTTAACAAAGAGAAGACACAAAGCCTAACCATATGCTGATGAGGAGCCTACAGCTTATGTCTTTTATTATCTTAGCAGTTAAGAACTACAGCAATTGCGCTCAAAGGAAGCATGACGTGAAAATGATCATGTTTCACTTTTAGCTGTGAAGTTTTCACTCTTCTTCCTTTGGGCATTCCTACCTCTGTTTTAAATGTTATCTATTATATAGAATCTATTCTAAATTAAAACTAGATTTTCATCATTTGCATTGATTTTAATTCACACTTTTGTAAGTTCTTGTGGCTCATGCCATGGGTGTAAACACAGTTGCTCAAGACTTGGTTTTGGCTTGACCAAATACTTTGTTATGGGCAAGTATTTGTCATAGCAACTCTGATAACAAAATAAGAAGTTTCCTAACTTAATTTTGGCCTGAGTCACTGCATCAGTTTTTTAACTAGAAGGTTAACAGGGGCCTCTGTCATTCTAGCTATCCACTCAGGGCAGCTACTCTGAGGCACAGTAGCTCCATAAAGGCTATCTTCCCTTGTCCTGCAGAGAAGTTTGTCGAAGTTTCAGAGTCAGCTCTAAGAACAACTGCGTGCAGAGCTTTGGATTCCTTCAGGGATAGTTGCAGACAGAGACTTTTCCTCAGAAGCTCATCCCTTCTGGTATTGCACTGTTTGACACAACGTGAGTCAAGGGGATCAGCAAGCAAGTGAGGAAGCACATCAAGTTCTCAGAAAGGCTGAGCTGGTCTCTCAGAACTTCTGCAGATACAGAAGTTCCTCTTTTGTTCCAGTACGTGCCTTCCTTCTCTCTACCTCAGTAAAGGAGTATTTTGGACACTTCTTGTAGCATTAAAGAAGAGAATAATCTTTTTGCAACAGCCAAGAGTTATCTACTGCTGTGATATCCCAGCTGCATGTGCTTGTCTGTTCAGAAGGAGGTAATCCCAGCTGAAGAAAGGGAACTATTTTTACAGTAGTGGTTAACATTTGGAGCTTAGTGCTGGATGGTACCGAGATTCCTCTGAAAGCAGCTCAGCATTCTCAGCTCTGATTATAGTCTTGGGAGGCCAACAGTCCCTCAGCATGGGCTTCTTAGCTTTTCTGAGGACTAGGCTCTTTACACCATCTTTCTTCAATGGCTTCAGTAGGAAATTAGTTTTTAGTACAAATGTGAATTGCACATGTGCAAGTTACAAATCTGGATCACTGCCAGTAGGTAAAGTCGCTAACTCTGCTATTTGGTAGTTACTATAAAGTTTTCAGTAATACTCTTCAGTTCTCTTCCTGTCCTTTCAGCTACAGAAAAAAAAAAAAAAAATTTGGAAAGAAAAGAGCCTTTTTATGTATATAGGGGATAAATGAATAGCACTTGCGGGACAAAGATGAGTGGAAATGAAAATAAGAGTTTTTCTGCAAATGTTTATAGTCTGCAAATGATAGAATTTTCATATTCAAGCTTTGTAAAAAACAACACTCAGGGGCAGAAGTGAAAGGATTGTGTGTGAGGGGATTAAACTAAAAAAGCAATGCAACTATCTGAATCAGAAGAGACTCTGGTGTCCAAAGAGCACTGCAGACCAGCAAAGTTTAATGTCAGTAGGATTGTGAAGGTCAGTGAGCAGATGAAGGCTGATGGAAACACCTCTCTAGACTGTAAAAAGACTATACACATCTGGTAGAATAGTCCCAGAGGATCTCCGAGTTTCAGTGGGATGTGAAGCCTGTAGCTTACTTGTTGTGCAGTGTTATTTTGATAGCATTACTCTGTCTACAGCAACCACAGAAAAATAAAGAAGCTCCCATTCCACTTCCAGAGCATGGATGTTTTACCCCAAATGAGACTTACGGAATTAATAATGTTGAAACCTAAAGCTTGCTTACTTATATTTGTTTGTTAATTTTTGTATGTGTTTACTTACTTTGCCAAACAGAGGTATGCCTCAGTGGAAGTGGGGATTGAGTGTCATATAATCCTGGAATAGAGGAAATACACTTGTCAAAATAAAATATCAAATCTGTATTCTTGGAGCAAAATTTCATGACAGATGTTATGTACTTCCCATGTACTAATTCTAAACATAACTGGTGACCACATGGTCTGCCTGCCCATATTATGTAGAGTTCTCATGTAAGACATCAAGAAACATCAAAATCATTTTAAGCATCTTTATAGTTGCAGCACTTGCAGGACAAAGATGACTGTATAGTATCGTTATAGCATATGTATAGTGTCACTATAGTTGCACAACTGGTGTCTATAAGACAACAAGAGAGTAACCCAGTTTGCATTTTCTAACTATAAGGATATGGTTTTTGGATCACAAAATAGCTGCATACCTGTCCGGGCCTCATACCATTTGGGACTATGGCTCTTCCTATCCATGGCTGGAGGGCAGCAGGCAAAATTCAGAGAGGAAAGTGTCACATTTTTCTGGCAGGTTTATTCCTTTGCCCTTGTAAAGATTAGGGCAGGGAGAAAGGTTAGATATATAATTTCTAATCTGTACTGACAGTGACTTGCCTTATAAACAACTTCTGATTTACTTGAGCATAAACAAAATCAGAATCAAATTCCCAGTGTTTAGACCTGAATATAAAATATGCATGTCCTTTTCCAGGAGAAACACTCATGGATAAGCTCCCCCACCCTGCTTGAAAAAGAAAATGATACTTTAAAGATGCATCTGAAGCTTTTTGATTCTTCCTTGACAAAGGCTCTTCTCTCTATTTTTAAGGCATTTTCCTTCACAGCAATCAGTACTTTATTGCGCAGGTAGTTTCAAGATATACTGAAAATGCCAGTGGTCAAAAATACCACTTCTTATGTTAGTGACAGCTTCCATACATTGGGCTCTGCCTATATAATACAAACCTTCAAAAATCGTATTCAGTATAGGTTCTTAGCAAGGATTTTTTTAACAAAGTTAGGTTTGATAATATACTTACAGGCTAGATAGTGAAACCCTTACTGACACTGATTACCGTGTTAATCCATGATGAACTCATTTTGAAACCAATAAAGTACTTAAAACCCGGTGACATTTACCTTAAATCATTTCTGACCAGGCCCTGGGAAATAGGAAATCCCTGACATGAGCCTTACATAAAAGAACAGCTTAGTTCAAAAAGGGATGTAAAACAGCCAAGAAAGCTAGAAGTGAATGAAAAGGTCTGGGAAGGGGGGGAAAGTGAAAAGAGAAATGTGTGGGTTAGGTACGTGAGTTTTTTCATACTTACAGTCTTATTTTAATACGAGCCAAATATCAATGGAAGCTTAAAAATATGTATTTCAGAGAGTTTTCAGATGAAAGGCTTAGAAGAAAACTGGCAGCATAAGGGACGAGGAGGCTGCATCCTTTGGGAGGAGAGCGGATCAGAGGCAGACCTGCTGCACGAGGTTTGTTTTCTGGTGGAAGAGTTGTTGCTTTAGGGGAAGTGAGAGTGTTCAAGACACTAGACCCTGCTAAAGCAGGAACATATGAGTGATGCTGGCACCAGGCCACAGAGTGCCTGGATAGGAGTCCAGCACCGAGCTGGCTGGGGATTTTCTGATGAAACTGTTTTGTCAGAACAGAAACCTTTTGTGGAGACATATCGCCATTTAAACTCCCTCTTCGGTGGAATCTCCAGACAACATTTCCAATACTAATATGAAAAGCCTGGTCAGAGGGAGGGAGTGATGTACCCTTGACCAACGCCGTGATGGCCAACACACCCAGGCCACAGGAGTCCTGGTCTGGAGAGCCCCTTCTGGGGCGAGGGGTATTTTGTCTCCATGCTGCCTTTCACTTGGCCACATGCAGAAAGGAGAGCATCAGGCTAACCCAGCTATGTATTTCCCAGCCTGGAGCTGTGACTGGCATGGAGCATAGCAGGCTTTGCTTACTCCTGAGTGTATAGACATGGCCTGGACATCTAGCTTTGTTTTGATGGTCAGGTCACTGCCTCTTCTGAGCTGTGTTGCTCACATACTCATGTGTTGGGCTGTATCTTCTATATAAACAGCTTACATTTTTATTGGCTGCAGTGCAGAGGAAAATAGTCATCATGAAAGAAGAGGTTATGCTGTTAGTGACTGCACACACTAACTACTTAAAAGTGAAAGGAAAAGTTCTAACGGGTGAGAAACCACTTTCCACAATGCCACTAACAGGAGCCCAGTTCATTCATATAGATCCTTGGAAAACTGAGAAGCTCCAGACCCTGCTCTGAGCAGCAACTTTGTTTATCCTCATAGCAGTTCAGGGTGCAGTAGGAGGGGAGGAAGAGTGGGGAGAAGGCAGCAGCAGTGTTTGGCACTGAAGGACCACAGAGAATTGCTTTCTAGGTGGGTTCTAGCTTGCTCTAAGCTTGAACTGGGGTAGCTGGGGTTAGTGCACTGCTGAGCTGCAGTGGGTCAGCACCTCTGAGAGACTGGGCGTGCTGCTTTGTGCTCCATACCATGGTGAGGCAGCTATGTGGCTTTGGATCGGGTCAGGGCAGAGCCATCGCAGGGCAAAAACTACCGACATACCCAATGTGTTAAATACCAAGGCCAGATCCTCATTTCCTTTTTCACACTTTTTACATCACTCTAACACAGTAAAGAAGTCCTAAAAGGAATTTGTTCTTCCTTTAGAGCACTCTAACAGTAGAAAGGGTCCGCCATGCAACAAAGATGCTGTCTTGCTGGGGAGGCTTTTGGGTGGGATCCATCTCGTACCTTCAGCTTTCTGGGCTCATTTTTTGGTCAGTGGAAAGAAATCGGCAGTTAAAGGGCACAGTTCACCTGGCCTGTTTTCATGCCTATTTTAGGGTAACACAAATCATTGCCTAGCAGTTCCTACTAACCTGCAGAAGCTGTGAAGGCACCCTAGACAGCTGACTCAGCCAGCCATAAACATGCCTAATACTGGCTGAAAATATTCTCATACCTTTACCTGTATCATATGGCCAACTGCAGGATCAGTCTTGGACTCAACCGTAGTTATCTAGCCCATCAGAGACAAAGAAACTTGCAAAAAGTTTATCTGCTTATAGTTTTGTCTGTCACAAGTCAGCCACCAAAAATCATGAGAATGTGTAAGATTCACATGATTAAGTGCAATACTGCTGCCGTGTTTCTTCTAATTTTTCTTCAACCTTTGGACTTTTCAGGTATATTTCTGTCAGACTTTCCACCCTTACCCTTCATCTCAAGGCTATTTTAAAATGAGGGCCAGGAATCTTGTAACTGTGTGACTCTGGGAGCCAAGTATAAACTCACTGTGCAAGTCAGTGCCACATACATTCCAACATAAAATAATTCTCCATAAATATGATCCGTTAAGGCACTGCAGTGTTTTGCTGAGAGTCAGACATCAGACTGTACTTCAGTTTTATAAATGAGTTATTACTGGCTGTTATGTATTGCAGTAAGATCTCGTATTTGCTATAGCTGAACTCAAGACATGAGGTGTAGTAGACTGACTGCAATCTCAGTCAGATCCAGTGCTGCAAACACCTCCAGGAACAAAAACAGAAGATCCAGTTTCCTGTTGTTTTGAAGGTGTCTGCCCTACCATTTGGACTGCAAAAATCTTCTTTAGGCAGTGTTTTCCAATTAGAAATACTGTCAAGACTCATGACGCACAGCACTGTTTTGCTTGGTAGTGGTGAACAACACATTGTGAAGGAGCAGAAAGGAACTTTGCATCTCATGGCAGCAGGAGAAGTTGTAAGACCTAAGTTATCCCTTCTGCTGAGGGATGAATGCTGCAGCAGCCCGAGATCAGTCTCTGCACAGTCTGTATAGATGGTCCCTACTGATTCAGTAGATCCAGGGATCAACCAATCTATTTCAGGGTGTGAGCTCCGTGCTGAGTACAGTTGTCACCCACCTTCTCTGTTGTGTATTATCACCACAATGAACAGGAATTCCAGCAGCAAACAAGCTTTTGCCATACACTGCCCACATCCTACTGTTCAAAGAGCTCCCTGCTACCAAGTACAGACTGTTTTTTCAAGTCTGGACCTTAAGGGATAACTGGCTACACGGTGAATCACCTGATATGGGCTTTAGTCACCTTTAGTCACATGGAGGGGCACCTCACAAGGGAAATGGAGGCTGTAAAAAAGGAAGAAAAAGGCAGAATTTTTTAGGCTGGAGAGAGGGAGGAAAGGCATGTGGCAGAATGAGATATTCACATCTGCATATGCTTTTGCCTATTATTTTTGAGAAGAAAATGGGTTTTTGCGTATAAACCCAGAGAGCTGTAAGGATGGTATTGCAGGAACAGAAATGTGTGGAAGAGAGCTTGGAGCGGTGTGTGAGGCCTGGGGAAGTTGCTCTTGGGATGCCAAGCCCAGGAAGCACGGCTCAAAGTGAGGAAGGGCTGAGAGGAGAAGGCAGATGAAAGCATTATAAAACCAGCTGTAGCAGCTTGGGAAGTGTCAAAGGGGAGATGCTTTACTCCAGGTCTGTGACAGGTGTACTGGCATTTTTTTTTTCTGCCAAAATATCCTTGTCCCCACCTGGTTTCTTGCATGACACAGCGGGCAAAGTCTGTGTGTTGTCACAGCTCTCCCGCGGAGGCGAGGAGCTCCGGGCGCTGCGTCAGAGGCTCCCACCCTGCGCTGCACCCAGGCTGCCCGCTGATAATCCTGTAAGGAGGGGCTGTAAGTGACCAGGACTTCACAGCTGCTTTACCCTCCAGCAGTTTGTGGCATGGGCTTTGCTGTTGGGAGGACATATCTGATCGTCTCAACGCTTAGTGGAGAGGTAGAGGGAGCAGTTTTGAATATGCAGTCAAATAGTGGCAAAGATTTAGAGGCAACATTTCTCCTGCCTTTGCTGTCATTCATCAGTCTCTGAAATTACCTGGGTGACCTTGCAGAACAGGCAACTCACCTTGTAGGTACAACTGCAAACATGAACTGTGCCACAGCTGTGGCATCCCCCTTCTTCCCTTCTCCCAGACATATAGAAAAGCACCATGCGGCCAGGACATAAGAGACAGTGACTTATATAGAACATGTAACTTGAAAAGCTGTCTCTTAATGGAAACTGTTATGTCTTTAATCTTAGATGACATTTTTACTTCAAATACCATTAAATATAGGTATGAAACATGTAGGAATTGTGGTAATTTCAGATGCTGGGTTTCTATTCAGCAGCCACACTGGGAACCTGCTAGGAAATTTTGACATGTTTTTCCTATTTGCCGTCTTAGAAAAGGAGCAACTACCAGGACCTAAGAAAGTCTATTTTTGCTTCTTTCCAAAGAGATCAGTAAAATGTAGATGTATTCTTCATGGTTTAGGAGGAACTGTGATCTTACCAGAACTTGCTTGTGGTTAATGTTCAGTAGGCATATTTAAAAAAAAAAAAAGCAAGAAAATTTATCCCAGCAGCTCTAGAAAATTGCTTCAGCCATAAGTATAAAATAAGTATAAAATTGTAATGAAGACAGGTTTCAGACCTAAATGATATCTATACAGTTTAAATTTCCTATACTGAACCAGACCCTCAGCTGTGCTGGTCCCGCACCTCCTGACGGAGGCTGGGGAGAGGCTCCAGAGGCGATGTGGAGGTCTCTGCCCCGGGCAGCCTGGGTCCTCCAGCACCACACTGGGTGCTCTCCATACTGTTGCTGGTGCAGACCTCCACCCTGCCCAAAATCCAGGAGTGCTGTGAAGCGATGTAAGAAGGCGGACAGGTAGTGGGCCGCTTGCAGACACAAAGTCTTTGCAGATCGTCTTTTTATGAAGGGCCAGTCTGTGAATGGTCATACTTGCTTCCTATAGCGTTGCAACCCTTCCACCATTTAGCTCCAAGATCTCTTGCTGAATGCCTGGGATAAGCATTTCACAGAAAAGAACACTACAACTCAAGACTTCTTTAATGAGCATCTACCGTGCGTGATGATTTATAGCTGTGTAGTTTGGGGTACAAAATGCTGTTTCTGAACCCTGCTTATAAAAATCTTGGTTTACTACAATCGCATGGTCTGACTGCAGACTTATCTGTTCAAGACCTGTGTCATCTGTGTTTCTCTTATTACCTTTCATGGCCCTTTGCGTACAATTTTATATGGCCCTTTAAACTTTTCTCATGATTCATCTGTGGCTATGGCATCTCTCCATAAAGACACCCACGTTTCTCAACTTACTTATTTGTTGAGTGCTTTAGATCTAAACCATACCACACAGTTGTTTCTCCCAATCCTTACAAAATCTGTATTTCATGAGTGCAATTATTTTTAGGAACATTCTCAAATTCAGAGTGGATGTGGATATTGCGAAATAAACTAGTCAGACAGATGATCTCCTAGGGTTAGAAAAAAGAGTATTACTCCAGAAAGGAGCCCAGAAAGTTGAAGGCAGGTATAGAGCCACTCTTAAAAGTGGGAATGGTTGCATCTGTTTATATAGAATTAGAGAAAGCAACTGGAGGGATTCCAACATCACACCTTCACTAAAAGCTGGGTTAGAGAGCAGCCAGAGGAAGTACTTAGTTCTTAGTGTAGATTCTTTTTTGTGGATCCTAAAAAATACAGGCTCTAAGTCAAATCTTTTTGTCACCATCTACAGGTGTGTTACATACTAACACTTTCCTTTATTTTTTCAAATACAGGCAACAGATTTGAAGAATGAGAACTGCCAGTAAAAGGCTAAAAACTGAGCTTGGGCCAAGGGGCTTAATAAATCAGTTCAGTCCAGCACATCCTTAATCTCTCTCCTTTAAATTCTTTGTGCTCACCTGCAAAAAGCTTCTATTTTATGATGAACTCAGGGGAACCCATGTCCGACCCTCATCCCTTGAAGGACTAGTATATCGGGCTTCTCCAGAAAACGGGCTGATAGAAAAGACAGAGCAATTATACATTTATATTCCCCTCATGATTTCTAGTTTGAGGAGCACAAAAGAAAACAAACAAGACATGAACCAAAACTAATGAAACAGGTTTGTTGCCTTGCCTTCTGGGACAAATCGAGCTCCTGTTGCCAAGAGGCATCCTGAATCTCACACCAGAACTGTGATAGCCATGCTGGGGTTCACAACATTTTTGGAAACCTGCATGGCAGGATGCTTTGTGCACGACAGTGCTCAGGTTCCTGCGGTCCTGATTTGGTAAGGAAGAGGAAAAATAGACAGCAAGAGGGAGAAAATGGCTGCAGATTCCTTACCCCTCTTCTACAGGGATAACACAAATTTATTCCTTTTTTTTTTCTGGCCGATGTCTGGAATGGGACTGCAAACATCACTGCATGATTTTTGGCAATGATCTGTGGACACTGAAAAAGTAAACCCTGTAACTTAAAAGCGTTAAGAAATGCAATTATTTCCGTGTCATAAAGGAAGAACATCTGTAAAACTTCCCTTTCGCTTGAAACTGTTGCTTTTGCTGCACCATCTATTTACTTTCAGGGTGTAGGACGAGACTAACAGGACCATTAAAAAATACAACTCACAAAGACGCAATGAGAGTCTGGAGACTCAGTGATAACACCTGGTAGTGCTTCCCCAGTGCTCTGGTTAATATTTACCTGTGGTAAACTGTTTAAATAACTGTAGATGCCTTGGTCACAATTTTTGCTTTTAGCAGCAGAGCACAGTGTATTTGACGTGGTCTGAGAGGTTTCCTGAAGAAACAGGAACAGTCTTTGTGCTGAGGTCAAACTCTTAGAAAAGGTTCTTTCGCAGTTCTCATTTTTGTCTCAGCTTCTTGAAAATGGCGGGTGTAAGCGGCTGCATGAAGTACTCCATGTTCATCTTCAACTTCTTATTTTGGGTAAGTTGGTGTTTAAATTGTTATTAGTGATGCATGAAATGTGTTTGACATTATCCAAAGGCTGTAGTCGAAGAAATTATAGAGAAAATAGAGCATAAATAGAACCAGAGTATGATTCTAAATCAGGGACAGGAGAATGTTTAATTTTTGCCCTTCCTTTGTCTTTTTCTTACAAAAAAGCCTTCCCTCCAAAAAGTGGAACAGCCAGGACTCCGTCTCTCTGCCTGCAACATGCCCCTCATGTCAAGGGGCATCACTCATTTCAGTCAGAAGATAACAGGCTCTCCATTAACTTAACAGGCATTGTTCTCTTGTGCTTTTTGTCTGCTGTTTGCATCCAAACTGCAAATCCTGAAAGTGCAGTTGCAACAGAAGATAGGAAAACGAACTTGTATTTTTAGCCTCCTAATTGATAAATGGTTTTCATATCCTTCTTTGTGGTTCTTTGCTTTATGCTCAGTGTCATAATTAGTTTCTGATGGTGGACAGTAAATGTTTGGAAAATGGTATGGGCTGGCAGTACTGCCAAGAGCTGTACTGAAACGATCGGCTTTCTCTTGTGTACACAGGAAGGTGATTCCCGCCCTGTGCACAGCCCCAGACAGCAGGTAGCTTTCTGAGTGCAGTTTGAACCATGTTTGCCTATTTGTCACATCTCAGCTAGTTTGCAAGAGTTTCATGTCCTGGAAACTCTAGAAAGGCTTGAGTTAAAGATCATTGCTGTCATGGTTCAACCTCGCTGTCAGCTTTCCCACCAGAGTTTTGTCAAGTTCACCAGAGGTTCACTGAAACCAGAAGCGGAACTACTAGCCACAGTATGGCTGTTGCCTCAAGGGATGTTTTCTGAGTGAAAACGTGGTACAATTCAAAAAGGATCACAAACAGTAGCCTTAGAAATTTTGTGGCTATCCAAAATGAGAAGAATTAGTGAAATTCTTTGATCGCTTGTGGACCTCACAAAGAAACTTCTAACAGGCCAGTAACAGTTTGGACTGGCCCCCACTTTTCTTCTTCCACCTCTACCAAGGGAGATTGAAGATATTTGGCATCCGTGATGAAGTTTTTCTGCAACAGTGCTTAAAAGGGTCCATAAGTACGTGGCTTAGAATTCCTGCCCTCAGGAATTTTTCCTATTCACAATCGTCTATATTTACTCTAAACTAAAGCATAGGCAGATGCCTCAGTCTGTCATGAGAAAAGCCCCAGATTACTTCTGGAGTGAACATGTGAATAGTGCCCCAAACCTAAACCTTCAGGGACAGCATGGGTTTCGGAGGAGAAGACCCAGGATGTGATCCTGAGGAAGTCCTGAGAGCTCAGGAAACAAGCTTATGTAGAACAAACTTCCCAAGCCTGTGTTTATGCCAAAGGCAGGAAAATCTGCACTCTGTTATGGTGAAGAAAATGCTGAGAGCATTTGCTGTGCATGTGGCAGCCTGGATGGGACCAAGGAGGACACAAATACAGCTATATTGACTTATTTTAAAGGCAGGGGTTTAGCACTACCAAGATAAGGAAGAACAGGCATGGTGCAAACAGGAGACAGAGTGCAATGTACAATGAAAGTGAATTCTTTGAATCACACTCCCATCTCTAATCCCTGGAGATCACTAAATTACTGTGGTAAAGCACAGGGAACAGTGACGTCTTCATATCCACTGCTCCCACAGCTGCTCTCCCTGGTGCACAATGCAGTTGGGCAGGTGGAAAATTAAACTGGTAGCGGGAAATGAAGGTGACTTTACCCTTAACTAGATAACAGCAACGGCTGCATGTTTATCTGGCGTCCTTTTGTTTTAATCCATTTGCAATCTCTCTGGGAGTGTCCCCTTCTAGGGAGCTCAGGAACCAGCTTTCCAGCCTTCCTGTGTGTTTTTCTCAGCAGCATTTACAGCACAGCCTTGAGTGTCTAAGCCCTGGAACAGGCTAAACCAGATCTGCAAAGTGGCTTTGACTTTGCTCTCCTTGGCCCCACATGTTGTGTGCCATCTGCCCCTGGGAATCCACAGCCCCCATGCTGGGCTCTGGAATGCCCACAGAGCTTTGCATCTTTCCAGTCTGGTGAAAGAAAGCTGAACATGGGTGCTTTGGAGCTGGGTGCCTATATGCAGCTTCTAGTAGTTCTGAAGGTAATCCTTAAGTCAGTTTGGTGCATTAAATCTGATAGTTAGGTTAGATTTTTCATCTCTCATTTCTTCAGCATTTGCAGGCTGTCCAGTCTCGCCTGCCACCCTCATTCTGTCAGCCTCTGCTACTCCACATCGTGCACAGCTGTTGAATTCCCATTTTTTGCACCAAATGTGCAAAATGTGATCCCTAGTTTGAGGCAATCTGGTTGGTAACTGGGCAATCTTTGATCAGTAGTTGATACCAGACTTGCAGCCCTACCTACAACCAAAGCGGCCTCTTCCCCATACCTTACGTGAGGAAAGAAACTGAACCTATGGTAGCCCTCCAGTTTTCGGAAAATGGGTGAGAACCCTTTGTAATAAGAAGATTCTCTTTATTGCATTGGAAAATACTGGCTCACTAAAATGAAACAGTTTCCTGAAATGAAAGCTTTGTTAGTTGAAACTTTATTTTAAGAAAAACTAATAATTAGGAGGGAGTATTGCAACAAACGTGGAGTGTTCTATTTTGACTCTTTGGGAACAGAACCTTTAGATTTGTGATTTCCATACTTTTCTTTGCATGTCCTTGTACACTTTGTATATAATGAAAATAAACAGAAACTAAACATTAAGATTTTACTGTACTGGAACATTTTATGAGTCTAAAGCAACTCTATTATATATAATTAAAATATATACAGCATACTGGAAACTTTAATTTAAAAATGATACTCTTTTTTTTTTTTTTGAATGGAGGAAATACATATTGTAGCATTCCCATCTGATTGGTAAGTTCCTGTACATTCAGCTTTATTTACTTCTACTACTGTGCTGTATTTTTATGGGAGGTCCTATATAATGAATAAAGCAGTGGGCCAAATTCTGTTTGGATTTGCAGCAATAGCTGCTTCAGTGGAAATTTTCACATTAGCAAGCCCAGTTTTTCTAGTGCATAGACACATGGTTCACACAGTGCCGCCGAACAAGACCCAAATACAGACTCATATGATACCATCAATTTCTAGGCAGATTCAGTGGGATTCAGATGATTTCAGTGGGGAGTTCTACTTAAATTTGATAACATGATATAGCTGTCATCGGTTGTACAACTTTCTTTTTCATGTGTAAAATGTACTTATAGGAACTTTACTTCGAGCACAAAAATGTGTGGTACTCATGTTTGAGGGCTGGCTGTGTTCCATATTAAATAATCTGCTAAAGTTGTTATGGTCTTTGATGATGAATATTATACGAAACCTTTTTTGGGGGAAAGTATTTTTTGAGAAAAATTATCTTAAACACATACAAATAACTTTTAATTTTAAAAGGTTAGGAATAGTCCCAGTTTTCGTGGGAAGCTCATAACCACATTTTAGAGCCATTTCTGACTTGAGTATTAAAGACATACAGGAAGATAATTCTAAATCTGACTAGTCTCTGGTCCTCAGTGATTTCTCCTTCCTACCAGTCCTCTCAGGTGGCACAGTCCTGACATATGATTAGCCTCTTAATTACCTGTCTTCCATACCTAGTAATAAAGAGAAATTCTGTGTGAGAATCATCACAGACAAGGTAAGGAACAGAGAGGCTGGTGCATAGTGGAACGATACCTCAAAGATCAATGAAACTGGAGCACAACCAGTGATTAGGGAATATGTCTGGGTCTGGGATTCATCTGTCCTGACTTCAACATCTTAAAGCAAATCATTCTGGGCTTCTCTTATAGCCAGGGAGCAGAAATTGGTAGCCAATGGGTGATTTAACTCATCCGAGGATATGTGTCCATGACAGGTCAGAGGAGCTAAACTTAGATATCTAACTTTCATGTGTACAAGATGGAGTAAGGTTGTTTTCTATAAAAATATAATAGAAATAACAGCTATCACAATGTGCACTTTACAGGAAGAATATTCCAAGAGTTGGAGATGGACAGATATTGTTGCAATATAGAAAGCAGAAAGACTTTATTTAGAATTTTTCCTTACGGTTTTACTGTAGAGAATATTTCTAAAGATATAGGTCCTGAATAACTGTAGAAATAACAGTTGTGCCAACACCCCTTATCAAATCTCTTGTTTCCATTATACAAGAAACAATGTTGTTTACAGTCATGTTATATACATACTATAGCAATTTATAGCCATCTCTCATCTGACAGAATTTCTGTGTGCTTCCCAACCACATGCATAACTCATCAAGAAAATGATGATTCCTCTGGGGTAGAAACATCAGGGATTTGGTGCATAACTGAAGGTTTAACTATCCTTATGAAGTTTCCTGGATATGAATCAATATTCTATGCTCTAGCAATTCTTGTTTCTTTCATTTTGCCAAAGAAATTATTTCAGAAATTTGGCCAGCATCTGGTGCAATTTGGATGCTGAATCTTAATCTAAAATTGCTGATCTTTCTAAATATTCTTTATTTTCTCCCACAGGTGTGTGGTTCCATTATTTTGGGAGTCTCTGTATGGATACGTGTTAGCAAAAGTGCTCAGCAGGTAAATGCATGCGATCATACCAGTTCCACGTAAAATGTGGAAGCTACTACATAGACTTTCATTTCCCAACTTCATTTGCAAATGTGTTCTGCTTTCATTGAGGTGGTTTGTGTGGGTAAAGACGAATGTATTTTACGATGTTTAAGATTAAACAAGATGGTGCAGGCAGCCAGATAAAGTGATTGACATAAGCACAGACATGTAACAACAAGAAGCGTCTTCTAGCATTACTAATATAAGTTCTTGCAGATGCACAGCCATTTCTGTTGAAAAACCTGGGTCTCTTTTTCCTCTAATGAAAACTAATGATGTTTTTTATTGATTTCAGTGTTAGAGAGAATAACGAGGAGCCATGAGCCTCTTAGACTTTTCAGTGTCCTTCCCCATTAGAACAGTATAGTCATATATATTTCTAGGGTTACTTCTATATGTTTTTAGGGAATATTTTTACCTTTCTCACTATCTTCGATAACATAATGCTTATTTCCTCAGTAAGTGTAACTTTGTAAGGGAGCAAAAATTTTTCTCCTCTATTTTCAGTGGCTCCCTAAAAATGTCTTGCCCTTTTTCACTCATATTTATAAAGAATAGTTTTAAAGAACAACAAATCTTTAGTTAGGATTTAAATGTACTAATAGCCTTCCTGGAGGGGAGAATTAAAATCCCTGAGCTCCCCTCCTGGATTTTATCTGGGTTATTAAATTACTTCAGACTTTATGACTTTCATTTTCTGCGAAGCTACAGAAAATGCAATCTTGAGGAGTCCTTGATCTTGCAGAAATGCACCAGAAGCTGGTCCTGTTGGTGCAAAGGTTCTTTGGTCTTGTGGGCCCTGCCAGCCTTTTGCCAGCTGTGCTCCCAGTGGCACTGGCATCTTAATTACAGCATGTTTTCCATCACCCTTGAATGAAGCTGCTTCCACGGTTTCTCTAGAAGGTGCTGTGCAATCTTTGTATGTTGATGCTTTGTTATACTAACAGGAAGAACAATCTGACTCTGAGGTTTAAGCAGTGTATTTCTTTTTGTGAATTTGGACCACATGAAGTTAAATGAATTTGAAAATTTAATTTGCATACTCTAATTTCCAAAAAGGCTTTCTGGCTGTGTAAGTGAAAAAAATGATCAGGTGTTACATAGAAGCATTTTTTTCCAGCTTTCACATTGAGCCTTTAGGATAGATTAAGTTGCAAAACTTCGTATCACTCCTCTGCTGCTCTACCACAGTCCGTCAGTGAAGAGCAATACTTTTTAATTCAGTATATCTGGAACTAAAAAGATGTTGGAGATAAGAAGATAGCTTTATATATTTCTTCCATTTGGCTGATGATGCTGTTGCCCTTAGCCAGTCCCAGATGTCTCCTGTCTGGCAGAGGATGGATGTAAGAGAACTCAGTTCACAACGACATTGTGATGCGAGGTAAATCAGGTCGTTGTGGAGAGTTCCGCCATTTCCTGCTGTGGAAGAGGAAAATGACAAGTTTCACTCTTTAATCAACATTTTGCAGAAGCTAAAGTTGCCATGCTTGCTAGATGACCACCTCTAGTATGTTGGCTCAGATGGTGCAGTGAAGCTTGGAAAACCATAACCATTATTATTAATTTTGGAGAGATTTCCTGTTCACAAATGCATACTTAAGTGTGTCCCAACCTGGTTTCCTGAAGTGACACTTGTTACTCCACAAAGACTGTGAATTAAGAATAAGAATCAAAATTGATAGTATTTTCTCACTTTTTTGCCTCTATGCAGCCAAAGTTCCCATTCAAATCCAACGTATGCTTTGCCTGAGTAATAACTGAAGAGACCATAAGGATTTGGCTGTAGATGAATGGAGCTTTCTAAGAATAAATAACAGGAGGTTCAATCCAACTTTGAAGGGGAAAGAACAACACATTCTTAAAATTAGACTTGTCTATATACCTTTGTAAAATTTCCATCAGAAGATAAATGTGACAATTTCCAGACATTTCTGCTAATCTTGGCATGAGCCACATTGGAAAATATTCTTTGAACATTTCTCTCTATTTTTGCCTTTGGCTTTAGTCAGTCCTGTGGGAACTGAATAATTTGATATTTAATAATATTGAGGTATATGAATTGTTTAGTTGAATGTCCCATACATCAAAATACAGTCCTCATCTCTGACGGTATTATTAGAGATTATGCCTAAAAAAAAAAAAAAGAAAAGAAAAAGAAAAAAAAAAAGAAAGCTGCTTTGGAAAATATATCTTTCTCTAGCATATCCAGCATCACTCAGAGAAGTGTTCTCTCAGGAACAGCCACAGAATATGTTCCTGGCCTTCTAATGACAGACAGAGGTTTTGCTTCTTTAACATTTGGTTAATATAGGCAAGATTTCAAGATAATCAATTTTGCTACTTCCAGCAAAAAACAAAGATTCATCAACTGAAAATGAACTGAAAACTGCTTTAAAGATGAGGTTTTTATTTACTGTGTAAAGTTGACTTTTGTCTTGTGCAGAGACAAAGACTGTGAAGATCCAGGTTCCACCAAGCTCTTCAACAAAAGGTTTAAGAAGGGACATTAGAGGTTTTTTGATTCAAGGAATAGAATTCCACCATAGTTGCACATCAGTATATTTATCAGTTATTAAGTAATTCTTTTGTTTTGGGAGATACAGATGTTTTTAGGAGGAGTTTCTTGAAGCTAAAAGATTTTTTTTCCCTCTCTTTTCAGGAGTTGGACATAGACAGCAGCCTCTTTGCAGGGGTTGATCTGCTGATAGCCGTGGGCTCCATCATTATGGTCCTAGGGTTTCTGGGGTGCTGTGGTGCCATTAAGGAAAGCCGATGCATGCTGCTCTTGGTAGGAAAGAAAAACATTTGACTGCCTTTAACAGACCACAGATACATTTGATGAATAAGGTCACTGGTAGTATCAAACGAGGATGGGGCCATTTTTATTTAATCAAATGCTTACTTACGAGAATGTGTTTTCATTGCTTACTCTATGCTTGATCCCTTTCTGAGTTCAAGTGCAGAAGAAATGATGGGTGATCTCATCAAAAAGAAGACAGGATCCAGAGAGCCCTGAGCATGTCACTAGCTTTTTCCCCACCCAACTAACACTGAAGTTCCCTCCGCTAGTCATGCCCCACTATCTATCCCATTTCATCTCAGAAATTCCCAGTTACTCCCTCTTCTAGTCTTCCCAGAATGTCCTCCTTGTCTTCCCACCCAACATCTCTCACCTATCCACTGTCCATCATGCCACCACTCCACAGCGTGCTTTGTTTCAACGACCAGCTGAAGGTAAGACAAACGCTCTGTCTCGAGCATCCCCTTTTCTCATTCCCAAAGAAGGAAAAACTGGAGCTGACTGGAACTTCAGATTGTTCTACCTAAATGTTTATTCAAGCACATGAAAGCTTAGTGAAAGATGAAATATATTAACATTCACTTTAAAGAAATGATAGCAACTTGGTCAAAAGCATTATAGTTATCTCCCCCTTTTGTTTTCTTCCTAGTTTTTTATTGGACTGCTGCTGATCCTGATCCTTCAGGTCACAGGAGGCATTTTAGGAGCAGTGTACAGATCTCAGGTACAGTATTATTCTGCGTTTTCATTGAAGTCTTCCCAAAGTTTTGTTTCTCCACTGAAAAATAATAAAATAATATTTGAACTTGCAGATTGAAACATCACTTAACAAGACTTTCATGGAGGGTGTTCATTTATTGCAAACCAATACAGAACAATCAAAACAATTCCAGGAGACCTTCCAGAAGTTTCAGACAGAGGTAATTAAAATGTAACAAAGGGTGGGGGTTGTTGCTAACTGTTCTGTCTCTAGCATTTGCCTATGCTTCATTTTGTGGCTACTCTGCCATAGATTTGAATTTCATTCCCTGTGGACTGGAACAGATGTGACTTAAACACAAGATAAACACACAGCACAAGGGGTTTCTGCTGTCTTGGTACAGCATGGGCTTTCTATGATTTCTTTGTGCAAAAGTGTTTGTAAGAGAAATGGAGCAAGGACACACAACATGGAAGTAAATCTACTGATGTGGATTTAATTGTGTTTGAAAAAAACCTTTTCTCAATTACATACAGAGGAAGGCATTCTCAATGACCCTAACTACAATTTTCTGAAAGTCTCTTGCTAGAGGAAGTAGATTGGTAGTTTTCTGGATCTGTAAGTCTTAAACCCCATAAGTTTGCATCAGTGATTACAAATTCCTCAGTGTGCTTGCAGAAATTATTAATTTCTTACAAGAGTCAACACAATCAAAGAAAAGGTCCCCTTATTCTTCAGTGTGACTGTAAGAGGTTATCGGTTCCTTCTTCAAGGCCATGCGCTCATAACAGTAGTGAGTAATACTGCAGAGCTCACAGGGTGTGCAGAGCATGCCTTTAGGACTTAGAGGCCCCATAATTGCTTTTGGGCCTTTAAAAACTCTGCAAGTCTTTGCATGGTTTTTATGTTTGTATATTTTGTCATTCTAGCGACTGTGGGTTGCTAGAGAAATTTGTGCATATGTTAGCAGAAGTATACTTTAAAGACTTGTAATTCTCTGTGGAGTGTGATAGATCAAATTTGTAGATTCTAATAGCTCTTAGGGCCGAAGAAATTAGATTTGCATCTTGGTCATAAATCTACTGATGTGAGACTGTTTTTTATACTAGGGTTACCACTCTTCCTCAGGTTTGGTTATGCTACTGAAAGTTTTGCATTTTATAAAGTATAGGTTTTGTTCCAGCCATGTTTACCTAAAAGGTGCAATTTGCCTCCTCTATGTGGAGCAAGGTGCTGTTGTCAGGGCAGGTTGGCGTGCTGGTTATATTCTCCTATTCCAAACTGCACCTGGGCCCCCTCAGAGCTTCAACCAGATGAACTTATTTAAGAAGTATTTAAAGATTTAAAGATTTCTGTCTCACGTTGGGAATAAAATATAAAACAGTACTTGTAGTCTCTTCTTGAAAGCAGCGCAGAAGTTTTCAGTCTCCAAAGCTCAGATCACTTTCACTTACAGAAAGTGGCATCTGCTTGAGTATGAACTGGTGATGGCCAGTTCTTCTAACGCCTGAAATGTCTCAGCAGCATTTCTTGACCTCCAAAAGATCTTCCTTTCCCACTCAAGCTACCGTGTCTATTTCCTCTCAGTAGGATATGGAAGATGGAGTTACTTATCACCTACAGAAATTAGCCTCCTTTAAAAACAAATGATCTAGGGAATGCTTAGGTGTTGACACAGTGCCAGACTTTTTTAGAAGACCGTTATTGATGATATTTCTAAACAAAGGGGGATAAAATTTTAGCAACCTCTGCTAATCCCCACCATCCCTTTGTCTGCTAGTCTGAGGTCATCCCTTCACAGATCCTCACTGAATTGTTATCTCAGAGCTGGGTGGCTCCTGCTCCATGGGAGGGCTCTTGTCCCCTTCCAGGGCAAAGCTGTCTCTGCATCTGACTGGACTCCTGGGGCGTGGGAGCCTGCCTCATCACTGTGGGGATGAAAAGGCCTGGTGTCCCTTTACAGATGTCCCCAAGAAATGAGGACAGTTAGGTAAGCTGCTCCTTCAGCATATCCCGGCTAAGAAAGATCCAGTACTCTTTAGGCAAAAAGATTGGATAAGGAAAACTTCAGGTGTGTATTTCATTTGGAGTATTGAATTGCTATGAAGTCATTAAATGCCATATTTTACTGTGTAAGAATGGAGAAGAAAAAAAATAAAAAAGAGTTTTGTTTTCCCTGTGCCTATATCTATTCTGACTTCTCCCACCTGCAGGGCACCAGGAGGGGGACACTTAGTACCACCCTGGTCCTGGACATCACACGGAGAATACCCTTGAATTTCACAGTTATCATTTACGGTGTATGTCCCCACCATGCTCCCAGTGGTACTTCTGTCTATACATTGGCAGAGTGTCTGCTGCTGATTTTTCTTAGTCCCTAATGGGTGATTATTTTGATGGGTAGGCTTAAGGGTTCCTGTATCTTTAAAGGCTGCTGGTGTGGAAGGAAAGGAAGTGAGAAGAAATATTTAGGTAGCTTATATTACTTCCACTTTTCCTTCTCCATTCCACCTCCAGCTATGTCCTCTGCTTCTGAGCCAACTTATTTCTCCTGATACAATAAGCAGCTCCCTGGAGGGATGACTGAAAGGTGAGCAAAATGAAAAAAACCATAATTACTGTATTAATTTTTAAATAGAGCGGGATTGCTTTATTATGTCCCACAGCCTTTGCTTTTATACAAAATAATGTGAACATATCCAGCTGCTTTTAAAAGAGGGAGGATGCAAACCCAAGTCTGCGCCCCTGAGCTTTAGTGGCTTGAATAAAGTGAAACCCGAAGTGAAACTGCACCTGGTTTAGGTTTCACAAACCCCAAATGGAGCCCTGGCCTCCTCAGTCCATTTCTGATTTAAAGGGCTAGTCATCATTCAAGGTGGTTGTTTTTCTAGATTTCACAGTTTTATGTGCCTGAATTTTACTTTTTCAGCCTGGCTTTTCAAGATGCGATTTACTGTAGATGTTACTTAACACATGCAGGTATAACCTGCAGAGAAAAGACTTGATCCTGAAAACATACAATACCCAACATTGCTCCATGCTATTTTCTGGCACTGACAATTACTAGCTTTATAGTATGTTAATAGTTTTTGAGCACTGTATATTGAAAATATGCTCTTTTTTCCTTTTTTTTTTAATTTTATTTTTTTTAACTTGTGCACTCACATTCTTATAACTTGTATCAAAATGTAAAGGGTGTTTGAGACAGATATTAATTTGGGAAAACTTCCACGTGGGAAAAGATGAAAGGAAATTGTTATTCCTCTCAGCTCCCTCTCCTCCCCTCCCCTAACCGCAAACCGCCACCTTTTTCCTCATCTTTCTGTTTCCTCTTTTCTTGCAGAACCAGTGCTGTGGTTTGGTGAATGGGCCTGCAGACTGGGGAAACAATTTTAATATGGCTGTTGGTAACAGTAAAGTCTGTGAGTGTGAACAGAAGTACCAAGAAACAAACCTCTGCACCTATGTTCAAGGCAGATATGTTTACAAAGCGGTAAGGAAAATATAATGTTCCCATCTTCTTTCCAAAACGAGGTTTTAACCCAGGGTTATCTTTAGTGGCTGGCATAGTCAGCAGTTTTGTCTCTTTCCAAAAAGACAAAGTTTTGCCTTCTCATCATTAGCCAGAATTGCCCCCACACCAACTGTTGTGAAATTACTGTGCATACATGAAATACGCGGCTGTTTCTTCTTCCTGGGATGTCTCTGTTCTAGCTGTGCACTCCAGCACCCATAGGACCTCAGCAGTCTGCGTGGTTACAGCGGGTGAAAACTGCTGTTAGGGCTTCAGGGTCGGCGTATGCCTCTGGGTCAGAGCAGCATATCAGCTACTTTTTGGCTCTCACTCGTCCCTTGGAAGGTGATGCTCCCACCAGAGCTCATTTTGGTGGTAGACATGTTTACTCAGAGGCTTTTCGTAGGGCTAAGGGATATTGAAAAGCAGACACATTAAATGCAAGACTCTTGAGTTTTTATAGTCCTTTACTAAAAAAAAAAACCACTCATTTTGCAGGATCTGCTGGAAAAACACCTCATATGCTGTAGGCTTCCTGGAAAGCATACTCAAAGTGTAATTTGCAGCAACTCAGGCCTTTTGAAAAGCTTGTGGCAATTAATATAATAGTAAGGCGAAAATGCCTCATGATGGGTAACAAAGACGCATACTCAAAAATTGGTGGGTGGGCAGCAGAAATCTCAATTAATTTATTTCACAATTTATCTGTCTCCTTATATGGAAATTTAACTCCATACATGCAAAGAAAAATGTGGAAAAAATATTGGAAAACTAGGACAAAATAACTGCATTTTTAGAATGGTGGTGGTATGAAGTTTGCCAAGCTGCATCTAGTACAAAGTAGATTTTAGCACATGTCCAAAACTGATTGTATACTTTTTTAAATGCACAACTTCTTAGCCAGGTCCTTCCTGAACAAGAATTTCCTCCCCATGTAGTCCCACAGAAGCAAATACTGTTTTAAAGCAAGGGAACAGTCTGGTTAAGTAGAGGATGCCAGAACCCAATCTAGAAATAAGATGTATGCAAAGAGGCTTTTTTGGCCACATTTTCCTGTCTTTTTTGCCTCAGGCAAACCCTCAAAGGACACATGAGAAACCATCAGTGAAATTACTGCAGGTGCAAGATATTGCTCACATGAACACACAGATTTCATGGTGGTGTTAGATGCTAGTAAAGACACTTGACTCTTGTGATCCAGGAAAAAAGGGTTTGAAATTTAGTGCAGTTCTGAGTCAGCTTAAATGAGACTTTTTTAGAAGGATTGGAAGGAAAGGACCCATGTGTTTATTGTGAGGGAGGAAATATGGTGAAGGCATATAGCTATGCATTATATTTGGGGAGAATGCAGTTGTAGTGTTGGAGCAGTACTGTAGTTTTAATGGGTTTAAGCTGTACTTGACTTTCCCTATAGTTTGCAAAAGGAGTATTGTCAATGCCTGGAGAAGATGTAGGCATTACAAGAACAGATGTATGCATTTATTAAAAAGGAAAGTAGGTCTGCATAGCACTTCAGATATGATCACTCGCTTCCTCCCAGTCTCAAGCCAAGACCACCAATCATTTGTCAAAATTAATATTTAAGCTTGGTTTTATATCCAAATATTGTTAGTTGAGCCTGATTCTAATAATAAGCTTTGAGGTCTCAAATCCAAAGATCAGATTAGTGGGAAAATGAAGTTAAATTTATCTTCATATTTGGGAAGGCAAAGGCTAGATATCTGTCTCAGAGCACAAGATATGTATAGCTCTGTTCTTTGTGTTAGCAACAAACCAGAGTAAATTAAAATAGCTTTTCTTTTACATTGAGAGTGAAAGAGAAAATACTTTAGAGAATGTGTTACTAATAACCTCAGGATAATCTTGCTTACCTATAATTAATCATTTTGTCTTATTTTTTCAGGTTTGTAGTGAAGCGATCATCAAATATGTTCAAGACCATATGCTCATAATTATGGGGATCGCATTCGGACTGGCAGTTATTGAGGTACCAATATACCCCATTAAAATGTTTAGTGGCTGACAAGCAATACATTCTACTTAGAAATACACTGGGAGTGGGATTAAAACACCTGGCTTGCTCAATCAATAGACAAGGGAGACCCACACCTAACCTTAGCTACAACCTTACTGTTATTTCCTATCACAGCATACCGCTGCCAAGCTGAGAAATTCAGGTGGGACCAGACCACCCTGTTGGCTGTACAAGCATATCACATGGCACTTTTTCTGCAAAGATTTGTCGGGTCTGGGGCCAGGCTGTGACTTGACAGCGAGCCCAGTGGACAGAAGGGTGTGCAGACTCCCAGCCCCAGACAGACAAGAGGCAAAGAAGCCGTTCTTTTCTTTCCCTTCTTTGCTGGAGGAAAAAGTCATCTCATAAGAAAATTTTGTAGTCCCTAAACTGCATATTCTTATCATGGAGAAATTATGATACAAAATTATTATTCCAAGGTCATAATTTAACCATCAGGATGGCGTGGGAATGTGCCTGAGGGCACACCTGTGCTCCTCCATATACTCCAGTATAAAAAGCAGAGCATGTGAGCTCTTTATTTTAATTGCTTCATCATACACTGAAGGCTAACATGCAACATTTTCTCCAAAGAGAGGAGCAAAAACAAAGAGGTGACCTAGTCGGCTACTTGATGAATGATAGGCTTTGATTAGGAGAAAATGACAAAGAAGCAGGGGATTTCATCATGTTGCTTTTTGGTCATTTTCGCTCTTTTCACTGTTCCTATGTGGTTTCCCTCCTCCCCTGCCCCTCTGCAGATGGATATTTGAGGGAAAAGCAGAATGACGAAGATTGCTGTGCAGAGTTCAGTTTGTTATTCTGAGTGAAAACTTCTTAACGTCATTGGCAGAGGACTGTTCCTCGTGGTATAAGAGTGGGCTAGAGCCCCAACTCAAAAATACACTTCCAGGAAAATAATTGTAAGCAGGGAGCAGTTATGCAGCTGCAGCACTGTGAGCTGACAGGCCACTACTTACTTGGCATAGGCTTCGTGTTACTTAAGATGCTAATAATGGAGGTCAGGTCTCTTGCCTACATGTAGAGTTTGGGGGGAAAACAGATGAAATATACCAATAATTAAAGGAAGGCCTTTAAAAATATAATAGAAGTGTAAAACTACACATCTATCCAGAAAGTAAGTTGTAAGTCGCTTTGCTCTAGTTACTGCAGTTGTATTCATTATAGCCTTTAGTTCATTGGCCATCATTCTTCCCTTTTCTCCAGCTGGCATTTTCTGTGGTGGTTGCCTCTCTCAGTCATAAAAAAGATTAAAAAACAAAATGAGTAAACAATATGAGGACAACAGCCTCAGCTGCTACAAATTGTCAGCTGGCAATTTACACTAGCTAAAGATTTAGCCTTTCCAAAGATATTAACATATTGTGACATCTCAAATAACTGCAAATCAAAGACCACATGCTTAACCATCTCTCTCCTCTGGAAAACCCCAGATAAAAAGAACTGGACAAGGAAAATTGCTCTTCCCTAGCCTTCCCCCTCTACCTGCTCCATCTTGCCACTTGTGGGCTATTAATGGTTTCAGCTCACTCTTAGTGGAAAGGATACCAAAAAGAAGGGCCCAGTTTCACTTGAGCACAAGTGAAAATGTGGGCATGGTATGTCAGGGAAGCCGTGTCAGCTTCTTCCAGCTGTGAGTCCATCTCCTTTTCTTACTTGTACCCACACATTCTGTATGCTCCACACTGTCTCTTCCTTAAATAGATGAAGCACCCTGGAGTTCATGCCTTCATAAATGTCATTTGGATACTTTACATTTTTGGGTAACACCTTCATAGACTGGTTAATTTTAAATCCAGAAGAAAGCTTTCTGATCTTCTGATCTCTCCAGCTGTCTATCACTGGTTGTGGAATTTCACCCAGTAATTCCCACCACAGATGGTGATCCTACGGAATTTTATATCTCAAGCAATAGCTTCTTCTGTGGACTCAAGAGTTTTTATCCCAATTCTACTACTGATGAATATAAAATATTTGTTGCATGATCATGTGGTAGTCAAAAAGGTGGAGTATATACACGTGTATAGATGTGTGCCTGTATACATATACACATATGCATGTATGCATATATTTAAAGATGAGAGAGTGACAGTAGAAAAGAAGACAGATTTCGAAGGGAAACAACCCTTAGAGTATGCAATAGAATCAGAAAGTCCCTCCAAACTTCTTAGAAAATAAAAGATTGAATTTTTGTCTGAGTTTCTCAAACTTCTCAGTATTTGCTGCCTCATTGTGGTGGTTTTACCCAGCTAAACAGCCAACCTCCACCACAACCGCTCGCTCACTCCCCCTCCTCAAAGAAACAGGGGGAGAAAATACGATGCACAAGGGCTTAAGGGTTGAGATAAGGACAAGCAGGTTACTCACTAATTATCATCACGGGCAAAACAGACTCAACATAGGGAGATTAATATAATTTATTACTATCACTAGCAGACTGGAGCAGTGAGAAACTAAAAGCAAACTACAAACACCTTCCTCCCATCCACCCTCTTGTACCTCCTCCCCCCGAGCGGCGCAGGGGAACGGGGAATGGGGGCTGCGGTCAGCCCATATCGCTTCGTCTCCGCCGCTCCTTTGTGGTCACTCTTCCCCTGCTCCAGCGTGGGGTCCCTCCCACAGGATGCCGTCCTTCCCGAACGGGTCCTGCATGGGCTTCCCACAGGCTGCAGCTCTTCAAGAGCTGCTCCAATATGGGTCCGTACCACGGGGTCCATCCTTCAGGAGCAAACTGCTCCAGCATGGGTCCCCCACGGGTGGCAGCTCCCACCGGATCACCTGCTCCTGCGTGGGCTCCTCTCCACGGGCTGCAGGTCCGGCCCGGAGCCTGCTCCTGCGGGGGCTCTCCATGGGCTGCAGCCTCCTTCAGGCCACATCCACCTGCTCCACCGTGGGCTCCTCCACGGGCTGCACATGGAGATCTGCTCCATGTGGTACCCCATGGGCTGCAGGGGGACAGCCTGCTCCACCATGGTCCTCACCACGGGCCACAGGGGAACTTCTGCTCCGGCGCCTGGAGCACCTCCTGCCCTCCTTCTGCACTGACCTTGGTGCCTGCAGGGCTGTTCCTCACTCCTCTCACTCCCAGCTGCTGTCGCGCAGCAGTTTTTTCCCTTCTTAAATCTGCTCTCACAGAGGCGCAAACAACATCGCTCACTGGTTCAGGTCTGGCCAGCGGTGGGTCCCTTCTGGAGCTGGCTAGAGCTGGCTCTTATCTGACATGGGGCAGCTTCTGGAATCTTCTCACAGAAGCCACCCCTGTGGCCCCCCTGTCACCAAACCTTTACCACATAAACCCAATACACTCATCGCAGCTAACAACTGCATGTTAAATTTCTAGAGTTACAGGGTTCCCCATCCACAGAGGCAATCCATCTTTTAAACAAATGAAAGGTTTCCATCGTATCTGTAGTCTTACCTGTGGTACATACCGATTTTGTTAAAATGGCAATATTCTAGAGTCCTGTTCTTTAAGAATTACATTGGAAAGGATATTCTGCATAGCAGATTTAGCCTGCTTGTAAATCCAAAATATTTGCAAACAAAATGTTCCCATAGTGTATCAGTTGTATCTTGGGATTTCCAGGACTGCCAAGTAATACCAGAAATGTTTTTGTTTTCCAGATTCTTGGTTTGGGGTTTTCTATGAGCCTCTACTGCCAGATCCAGAGAAAATGAAACTGTGGAAGTGTCAGAACAATGTCAATGGCCAAATCAAAACCTTTGCAGATAGACAGATATTTGGCTTGGCACCTTAAGATAAATACATGCATGTCCCAGGCAGCTGTTCTGATGAAAATGGCACTTCCTGTGCACACAGATACTTCACGATTTGCAAAATGACCTCCTTATACTTCATAAGATTTAATGATGTGAATGTGAATTTTTATTTGCAATAAACGACTCTCTTTGTGTTTCTGATGAGTTTATTTTGTCTGAAGATAACATTTAAGTCATGTTGAGATTTGAGCTCACCATGTGGTGTGTCCACATGGCTGTCACACCACTCTTAGCAGAGTCATCACAAACAGCTGCGTATGGTCTTGCACAAGCTGACTGCTCTGCAGAATCACATGCCTCAGGCAGCTTTGTGCCCCTGTGTGGCAGGGTTTTTTCATTACTGGTGGAGCGGGTGAGTTTGACACTGGGTCTGGTATATATGGTGAGGGCTTTGTTACTTGTGAAAAGCACTGGGGCTAGCTTTCATCCAAATAGGAAAACCTATTTGGGGTTTCACTTTAGGGAGACTTATCCTGGCAGCTGCAATAGTCACTTTCAGGTCCAAAGGAAGCTTAGATTGCATATAGGAGTTGGATTCAGTGGCATGTGTTTTGCAAATATGCATCAAAGATGAAATCCAAAGCCATGTGAGGCAGGACTAGCACAGAAATCCTGCCAGTGAGATTTCACCTGGGGCGGCCAGGGCGAGCAGTGGGCTCTCTCCCCAGCAGCGGGCTGACAACAGGGGATATGGCTGGCCACACTATGACAAATATAAAACATGCCTGCCTTTGGATTCACCAGTGCTTGCAAGTGTCAGGGCCCTGAGGCACCACCAGCCCAGGGCACAAGACCCCAAGTCACCCCCGGAGTCTGTCAGCCCCTGCCCCAGCAAGGCTGCAGCAGGGACTGGCTCTAGCTCCCCACAGCCCTGCCCAGCCGTGGGCTCCCTGAAGCCGGGCCCGTCCTAAGGCCCACATCCCCAGGGAGGTGCCCAGTGCTCAGGGATGGGCTGCCCCGGTGCCCCCAGATACCCTGCTCCTGGCTGGGGCAGTGGGCCAGGCCCTGGCTGCCAGGTTGCCCAGGTCTCCCCACTGGGGATCCCCATGGTCCTGGCTCCCAGGGAGCTGCTGGTCCAGGCAGCAACCTGACAGAGAGTAAACGGCGTCAGGGAGTAGGTTGTTTTTAAAACATATGAAGGTATGAAGATGCCTAATGTTGTCCGTGGGGATCTGCTGAGGCTTTCCAAAGCACGCCGATGGCCTGACCACTGTGTGTTAGATACTAGTTAGACACCCAGTCCTGCTAGGCCCTGTCTTCATCTTCAGGAGCAGCTTTAAATACTGTCAAACAGCTGGTCTTGAGAGAACCATGTACCAAGCTCTTCTACTTTCAGGCTCTTCAAATGCCCACAGCTGTGTCTCAAAGCACACCCAGACTGCTCCCATCTTGACAAAGCCATGCAGCCATTCCTTACAAATATTTTAAAAGATTTCCTTGAGTGGAGATCTTCACCCATGCCTGATATTGACAGGACTGGGTTCAGGTACAATTCACCTGTGGCAACAGTATTCTTTTAAATGGTGTCCAAAGAAAAAGTTTCTGTCCCATTGCACCCACTCTCTTTCTAGTACTCAGACTGAGCTGTGAGAGCTGTTTTTAGACATTCGTGCCCCAGGAAGCTGTCTAGCTACCAGACAGTTCTGGCACTTGCCTTCCCTCTGCTGAACCTTGGAAACTGCGCCAGGAGAATTCAAACTTTGTTGGACCAGAGAAAAAGCATGACTCCATAACCCAGCCATACTCGCCTGGAAGGAGAAATGCTGACTCCTGCTTCCTCCTCCTCCCCAGACTGTTTTTTCGGTGCATACCTCACCCATGATTTGAAATCCTGGGAACAGAGCCTGAATCATACAGATCATGGGATGGTAGCTTGGATAATTACTGCAGAAAAACTTCAGAGTAGAGGGGCAAAACACAGAAAGAATTGCATCTTCCTCCTCCTCCTCCTCCCTATGAGAAGGAATGCTCTCCTCTTCGAACACAGGACCGTAGGGTCTTCCACAGAGAGGGTCGCAGAGCTGTGGATGCCTAATGGATGGACATGAAGGGGAAATTAGAGCTCACACTTGCTCCCAGAAGTAGCTAGCTTCAGCCTGCTGTTAACTGAGGGTTACTGCAATGGATTTGTGGTAGGCATCAACACAAAGTTGGCAAAATGTGTGCTGGCTTGAACACCAGTCTTGTCCCGTATGCTACTCTTGGGGAGACATGTATAAAAGTAAGGTGTTAAGACATCTAAGTTTTAGTTGTCTACAGCCCTTTTTGAATACAGTCCCTAAAATATCCTTCTCTTGCATCAAAATAATGATGTATGATATATTAGACTCTTTTTGGTTGAAACTATGGTGCCATTAAAATCAACAGCAAAAAGTTCATTGTCTTCAGTCAGGAACCTTGACACAAGAGTTTCACCTAGAGATAAGGTGAATAGCTCCCATCCTCTGATTATTTAGGAAATTTGTCTTTATTTCCTAATGCTCTGAAGAATAAAACTGAAGTACTATGATTATATGCTACCATGACTATTTAAATGGAACTGAATCAGTGAAGTCATTCAGAATATTACCAACTTGCTGATGAAGTGGATTTGCCTCTAAAACGTGCCTATTGTCTTTGATGTTACAAAACTTCTTTACTTGTAATGTTCTTTTTTCTCCTCCATATTTCAATAGAAACAGCAAAATGCTAATAAGCCAAAGAGAAATCTGTCAAGATGGGATTCATCTGGCCATAAGCAGAACTCTACAGAGTAGAAATTCATGTCTGAACTACCTGTTCATACTCCCTTTATAATCAATGAAGAGAAATAAACACATCCAGGATTTGTGCCATGTCATTCTCAAGTAGATGTCCGAAGAGGTTAGAGCAGTCATTTGTATTGCAGATATGTAACGTTGGAGTGAATGAATCCCACCTTACAAGACTGAACTCGTTAAAATTAGTAGAAGTAGTCAGTGGTCGGTCAGGAAAGACTGTTAGTATAATATTCCGTGAGGGTACAATGACTATTCACTGAATCACTGAACTTTTTGGTCAGTCATAAACCAGCCTCTTGCAAATGGACCCTGCTTATTCTCTGGGCTGGTAGGCTGAGATTCATCTGCTGTGAAGGAATGTCCCTCTTAGAACCGCAAGTCTGTAGCAGAGATCACAGCACCACTCCTTCTTAGAGTTCTCTTGGTTTTCTTATCAGAGAACATTTTGTGTTAGCAATTGACTCAAAGTAACAATGGGATGTTTTTCTGAGCCCACAACCACTTTTTAACCATGATGTCTGGAATCACTAAAATGGAATTTGACAATAAATCCATGAAATGTGGAACAATAAAACCATGAGGGTTTTCATTCGTGGGGTGTAGGGGAAGGTTGTTTCTTTCTTTCTTTCTTTCTTTCTTTTTTTTTTCCACAACCATTCTTATCCAAGGGTATGTTCCTCTCAATGCTACCCAGTAAAATCAAACATGCAGGGGAAAGACACATGAGCAAGACCTTAGCACTTTGGAATAGCAAAGAGAAAAAAATCATGTGGTAATCTTAAATAGTATAAGAAAAGAAAGGTAGGCAGAAAGACAATGCAACCCTGTTTTTTTCTAAAGGAGCTGAATCCCAAATTTAAACCATGTCTATTTAACACAAAATGGTGATTCAACATGTAAACACCAAATATCTATTTAACGGCAACAGATAAGACAGTGCACCTGGGTCAAACAATCTCCAAATAACTATTTGTTACATCGTTTAAGGGATTTCAGGGGAATGTGTTGTTCTCAGAAGGTATTGCATTTGGGGGAAAAATACAGCATGAATAGAAAACAGAAAAAGTTATAGTTTATGGTAAAATGTAAGTCAGTAAAGCAATGTCAGGAATGCCATAAACAATGACGGGAGTGTTAGTAAGTCTGTTACATGAAACAAAAAAATGAAGAAAAAGACAGAGGCAGATGAACAAAAAGAAGTCTGATTTTGGAAAAGGAGAGAAGAATGAAGCAAAACAAGTCAGGTTTACTTGAAAGAAAGATGAATAAAGATACTGAGCTTATCAAGATACGACGATTTGTTGCACTTAGCTCAGTGTTGGGGGAATTTGGCCCTGATCCACCTTTGTGTCCTGGCTGTCACGTTGAAAGCCAGTTCAATATGTTCTTCATGCAGTCAAATCTTCCTCAAATTTGGCTGGCTGTTATGGCCCCTAAGAAGCTGGTGTCACCAGAGCAGAGCTAGTAGGCAAAGGGTGATGCAAGAGACAGCTCTGCCAGCTGCATGGCCCACAGGGAGAATTAGCCCAAGAAGTAGAAAATGCTGGCTAACGCTGGCTTTACCTCTGGAGAGGACACCAGGGCACTGGAGATCTGGCCCAAGTATGTTTAGAGGCATGATTAAATGAGGCAGAGGTGAGGTGGTTTTTTTTGTTTGTTTTTCTTTGTTTGTTTGTTTTTGTGTGTGTTTTTTTTTTTAATTTACATGAGGAATTATCAGTTTAAATTCTGAAATAGGATTGAAACCATAAAATTAAAAGCCAGTTCTTTGGCACTGCTGTAAGACCTGTCTTAACTGCTTAGCCAAAGTTTTTTTTGGTATGGGAGAAAACTCAGCCTCTCTGGGCTGATTTAGGCTGGATTCAACCCTCCAGTTTAGGAGATATTTGACTTTGAGCTGTTTGGTTGGCCAGTTATAAAAGAAATACTTAATCCTTCTTCAGGGCCAGAACCAAAACCTACCCCTGTAAACGTTCAGGCCGTGGAAGCCACCTGAACACCGCTCCTCCAGGACGGAGTTGTGTTGCTCTGGGGAAATATTACCTTAGGACCTCATTCAGGGACTAAATAGAGGCTTGGATCTGTTCTGGCTTTATCCATGGCAATTTGATTATTCTTGATAATTATATATCAAGAGAACTGGCAGGTTTTCTCCTTGCCCCTGTCAATAGCAATACTCTCATCCTTTCACTGAAGGACTCTCTTTTTGTGCAGTGGTTTGGATTAAATTGCTTTTTGTTCTGTTCAAGTCTTTCTTTTTTGAACTGAAAGCTGACCCTTGGTGTATTTTGCAAAATGCTGAGCCTGCTTGGGTTTCTTGGGGAGGCAGAGGGGTGATGTCATTCACCACTTGATAGGATTGAATCCTTTATCTATCTGAACTTGGACACTGGGAAGGAATGGGAAAATCATGCCTCTCCCTTTCTTTCTCAAATCCACTTACAAATTCTTTCTCCTTGTAGAGAATAACAAGTCCTCACAGCAATATCTCCTTACCCTTAGATTTTAAAAAATTTGCTTGAGCAGTCCAGAATTCTTTAAAAGGCAGGAACGAGGGAAGTGGAAAAGGCATGAAAGAATAAAAGGCAAGAGAGGTCCTTGGGCAGTAAGAAGGATAAGAGATATGTAATGTTCTTCCTTCCTAATCTGTAAGGATCTCAAATTCAGCTAGTATAATTCACCAGAGAGTCTCCAGTTTCTTCATCTACATTAACCTGTGCAAGACTGAAGAAGACTGTTATGCCCATGTTTTTCACGAAAACTAAGCTAAGCTGTGCCAACAGACTTGCACACACAAGGCTATGGATGAAACCGTTAAGAAAATCAGGCACTGAATACGGACAAACCCAAGTACTCTCTAAGACAGCTTCATAAAGCTGTCTCAAGGCATTTTAGCAAACCAGCTTTTCACACTGAAAGTCTGTGATCTTGCTAGTGTAAGGGGGTTAATTAGTAGAGTGGGTTCCAGGGACTGTATTAAAAGGCCCAAAGTGTCAGTAGTTTCACATCTGGTATTAAATGAACGTAATGTGTTTCTAAGCTGTATCAAACTGTGCTTTTGTGGTGCTTGGTATCTAAAAGATTTGTCAGATCAGCTAAACCCAAGTATGTATATGAATACTATTTTGTTGCTATATTGCATTTTCTTGATAAAGTTTCAGCTGAATATATTACTATAATATAAATATTTCCTAAACTCTATTTCATTATGTTCATGAATTAAAGCAGCAGTTACATTCTGAACCATTAAATCTATCATTACTCAACGTGACATTAATTTCTTTATTATTACAGTTAATTCAGACCAGGAAAGATCCTTTGTAGATTTGATTCTACTTGGCATGAGAAAGGGATTGAATGCACTTACCATTGTCTCTGTTAAAAAAAACTTTTAGAATGTCTTGGTTTTTATTAAAAAATGTTTGTTGAGCACATCTTTGACTAAGTATCTCTATCATTGATTAAGAGCATATTATCAGTAACAAATAGTAGGAAGTGGAGCCATGGAAATGAATGTTGGCTGTTCATCAGGACATCCATTATTTATTTCTGTTCCCTGCTTGAGGAAGTGTCTGCTGCTGTAAATACTGTTGAGATCCCCTGGCATAGGATTAAAATAGACTGTTTGAAGAAAAGCAGTGACTGAGGAACTTGACTAATGAAAAGAATGAATATAGTAATGATGTGAATAGGGATGGGAATGAATATACCAAAGAAATATACTGGCACTCCATTACAGCATAGGAAGTGAATTACAACCACTTCTCCCATTGCTGTAGCAAAGGAATTGGCAGCACACTACCTCGATACCTAGGGTATTGCAGTTCCATGTATGTCTATAGACAAGCAAACAGAAGGGGTGGGCAGTAAGGATCTTGTGGTAACAAGGCTCAGAACATCAGAAAAGAAAGTGAATGAGAACAATGTAAAAATTGCAACTGGGGGAGGAATTTAGGGAGCCAGAATATGAATTACTTGAACTGGGATGCAATCAGAGCAACAAGACAGATGTTTACAACCCAACCTGATGGGAAGCGCGATGGACCCCTGGAGCCTCTTGCAAACTGATCAAGACTGGACTGTTAGTCAGCAAAAGTGAGAAATTACACACTACTGAACACAACAGAGTGTGCTGAATGAGGAACGATATGGGGGCTTGTTTTATAGTGATTGGATTTCAAAAACGTCCTCTGCTCTAAGAGACATTGCAGATTCCGAAAGAGTTCATCACATTAAGAACAGGAAATTGTCCGTCAGATACGGTTTTAGGTACTGTGATCGTGGTACAAAGGATCCAGATGTGCTATCTCTGACACGCTTAATACCATGACATAAACAATTACGAAGAATTACCTTCTCCCCATGATTTAAGATTCTGCTCTCATTCTACACATGGACTCCTATGGCTACCTGGAGGATTTTCTGCTATTGCCTTTTATTGTATTACTATCTCTCAGTCTTTCAGTCAGTGGAAAAAGGTTTTGAGTTAATAGAGTAAAGAAGCCATTCTGGAGAACAGTGCAGCTAAGTTGTTTAAACATATTTTTTTAAATATATAGACAAAGAAATATACAAACAATCTGAGAAAAAAAAAAAAAGTGCTACACATGCAAAAAGTTGTGGACAACAGACTTCAAGAACAGTTTTTCAGAGCTGAAATTGGCTCTGTTTCAAGTATTCTCAAAAGACTAATTTTTTTTTTTTTTTGGATGGAAGCAGCCATAACTTCATGTTAATAATGCCAGTTGATTTTAATAATGTATGGCTCTAACTGCAGTAACCACAACAATGCTATGTAAAAGGAACAACTGCCATGGATTTCATGCTGGTGTGGGGAATTTTGTGAGCAGGTGGAGAGGGATTTATATCTTCCATGAGGGACACTTGATGTATTTCTTGTCATATGGCAGCCATGCCTAAAGTTTGCAACTATAGGTGGAATAAGTGGTATAAATGTTCTGTGCTTGCAAATCTGTGGTTTGAATTTATGCATATTGTCTGATGGCTGTCACTTTAAGTTATGCTGGAACAGAAATTTATTACAGAGCCTGGCACTGTGTAGTCAGAAACTAAAAATAAGGACAAAGATGAAATCAGAAATGAATATTGACACTTACTCAAGAAATGTAAGCCACCGGACTGAATAGAGAATATTTCACATAACAGTGAACATAATACCGCATATTGTGGACCATCACATCATAAACATGCTTATGTCTCCAAATACAGAAAATACAGAGGTTCCCTGAACTGTTCTGGACTTCAGTGTATCTATTTATCAAATTAAGACTGGATAAATTAGGTGGGATTCAGTCACCTAATGCAACATTTAGTACCTTTTAGACTGCTAAGGTATTCTGCCTGGGTTCCAGCTGCTGCTTGATGAGATCATGTGTCTCCCTTGGGTCCTGTGTGGGTCCTGCACAGATTTCTTCCTCACTTTAGCGGAGCTGAAATAAGACAACTTACTTTTACTTTTAGACACCTGATTCACTCTCTTGGTCCCTAGACCAAGAATTTGAGTTTGTTATCTCTTGAGTACCAGCTACCTGGGTTACTGCAACAGGCTGCTTAGAAAAATTAAAAGCCTAGAAAAGCTTGGTTTATGCTGACAACAGAATGATTGTATCAAAACCCTGCTATGAGATAGATAGCCACATAATGTTAGGAATGCTAATGGGGCTACACCGGCTTCACACTGTAAGGGAAGTAAGAGCACAGTATATAGTCTATGGTCTGTAACAGTTGACCCAACTGTGTGACTGAGAAACTGACACAAATGCTCTTGTGGACCTAATGACTTCTTCAAATGAAGATGTGCAGAGGTACCAGCAAAGCCACAGGCATTATGACTAAATTGATTTGGTAGGCAGCAGAGAGAGAGAGAAGACTGTGAGGAAGGGAATAACTAAAATATTTTAAGGCTACAAAGTGCAGTTCAACCACTTTTTCTATTTCTGGGCTTTGTTGTACACCTGGGAGCAATATTGTGTTAGCATGGGAAATGCTGGGCAGTCTGAAACCCAGGTAACAGAAGAAAGCAAGGCAGCACAGGATGCCTTAGTTAATGTTCATGGCTTGTCCTAAGCCTTGCCCAAATGCCCAGGACAGTTCTCTCCAGCATTAGAGCCACAGGACATGTGGGAAATTTGTGACCCCAGACTTTTACTTTCCATTGGCTGTCCAGGCTATATGTCTTGCATATACCTTGTATGTGACATGCGTCTCGTTACTCTAACCAGGGTGATGGTGTTGCTACACAGTTTGCAGAGCTCTGGAGGTCCCCTGTAGCCTACAGCATGATAAAATATAACAAGGATATACAATTCCTAGGGCTCAGATACACTGTAAAATGTGCATGTTGTCACTAGAGATATGGGTTACAGTGGCCTCCATGCCAGCAGCCTGCTGTCAAGCACAAGCTAAAGCTCAGCACTCGAGCCACACTTCAAAATTCAGCATGTGCCTGCAGCCAAAAAATGTCCACCCCAGTGGAGTATGGATTAACACTGCACGGTAAATAAGCTTTCACAGTCACCTTATAATTTGCTATTTTGACTTTTCTGTATATTTTGGCAAATGTTAGAAAGCAGAACTAAGAGTTGAGGACTCTGTGGGGCAGGTGAGGTGACAGCAGACAAGATGGATTTGCAGAACGACAGCACACGATGTACGACACCAGCATCATTTGGCAGATTTTTAAACCATGCGCAGTTATTTGATTCTGACGTTGTAGAATTCTTCAGAGGATAGTATTGTTAAATGTAACCTTTTAAACTGCTAAAACTTCAGGTGTCAGTTTCTTAGGAATGTATCTATTTTGCTAATAAAAATTGAAGTGTATCAGTCTGGTGGCTAGACAGCATTCACAGGCAGGAGTTCATGTTCAAGCAGATACAGTAAATTTGTGCAAACTCAGAGCAGCAACAAATTGCTCCACATCACGGTCTTAAGAAATGGAAAACGTTTTTTTTTGTCCTATTTACCCTGATTTAGAGTAAGGAATCTCTGGAAATCAACAGTTAAAAAAAGTGCAACAGTGCTGTGCCATTTGTGGAATAATAATGTTCTATTTAACACAGAAAATCTCACTTACCCAGGAGACAAAATGGGGCCAAATCCTCATCTGATGTCAATCAGCATGATTCCTTTGCCATTAGCACGGCTCCAGTGTTCAGTGGAGCAATACCAATTTACTTCTGCTGAGGGCTTTGGCCTTCTGTCTCAGCTCAAAGAAATTAAGCCGCCGTCCAAGTCTTCTGACCGAAGCTGTGTGCAGTTTAAATCTTGTTGCAAAAAGCCGGTTCAGATATGTTTTTCCTTTCTGTTTCACATGATTTTGCACATTCATCATATGAGTTTAATGGAATATGTCTAATTTTCATCAAACCATGGAAAAACAAAAAATGTTCACAGGTTTATGCCAATGTCCCATTTTGCTGAAAAAATGATAATGCATTTAGGCTGAAATTTACTTTGCAGAAATGTTTTCTTTATTTTTTTCTTTTTTTCTTTTTAATTTGTAATGAAATGTAAAGAACGTTAATTCTTTACATTGAATTCTTTATGATGAGCCATTTTACACCTTATTAACAACATTTTACACAACCATACTTTGAAAGTCTTCTCAAAATAACATAGAAAATCCAAGAAAATTACGTCAATATTATTTTCAGTTAGAAAGGCACACTTTTTTCATCTTTTATTTTTCCTTGTGGAGGTCATACTTAAAGTGGCCTATCATAAATTCAGAAAACCCTGTAAATTCCGTTAAAGATATAATTCTATCCTTATTGGAACTAACAGTTCCTGATATTACTTTATTCTAAGACTATCTATCTGCTTCACAAGATTTTGCACATTCATGAGTTTAATGGAATATGTCTGATTTTCTTCAAAACATGGAAACAATGGAAAGCTCACTGTCTCAGGTGATAGTGAGTCATGTAGCCAATATATAACAAATCTCCTAAAAAGCAGAGAAATTACAGGAGTTACCATTTTCCATGTTATACAGTGAGAACATCCTACACAGATATTATTAGTAGCTGAGATAAGGAGTTTTGTATACTTCTTCCAGATGTGATTAGGTTTTGAAGTTATTTTGCATACCTTTGCCTTCACTAGCATTAACTTCTTTATTAAATGAAGTAGTAGGTAGGTTTAGGCATTCATTGCATTTTATATTTATTATGGTAGACCAAAAAATCTTGCAGTCTTTCACGTGTGTGGGTCTCACTTGCAACTGGCTGCTCCCTAGGTGGTGAATGTTAAGAATAACAAGATCTTCAAGGAGCTTATCAGAGACCCTGGGAGAAAGAAAGGGTCTATGAGGGGCTGGTCAGCACCTGTGCTGGGGTGGACCTGCCCAGGAAGAAGCTGAAGGCCCCTGCGACAGGAGCCTTCAAGGGGGCTGAGTCGGGTCCCTGCTGGTGATGCTGCACTGGAACTGTGCTTGAACACCAGAGGTCTCCCAAGGAGAGAAGAAACAAGAAATTGTGCATGTAGTTTGGAGATACCAACAGCTCATGGAATGGTGTACTGGCTTATTTGAGAGAAGGGAACCTGAGGGAGGATCAAACATCTTGGACCAGGTCTACCCAAAGTTTCCTCTTACTTTCAAATTTCTCTGCAGCATCATCACCTCTCCTCTCCTCTCCTCTCCTCTCCGCCCCTACTTCCCACAGTCTGACCCTCTCTATGCAGCGAGACAGGACCATGGTTACAGCAGAAAACCTTCTTGTAACTTGGGTTCAGCATTACCTTGCAATTAGAAGACATTTCCCTGTGTGTTCCATCATGTCACTTGTGACTGCCACAGTGAATGTGAAGAGGGGAGAAGTCACAGAGGTGAGGACACGGTGAGCTGTGGTGTTGGCTGGTCTGGGAAGAATGTGACAGCACGCCTAGAGGAACAAGTCTCTGTAAGGAGAAAAGCAGGTAGCGTTCCCCAGAGGAACGCTACACAAGATGACCAAAGGAAACTGTTTTCTAGCACATCCTGGCTATGCCAGGGCTTCGCTAGCCTGGCTATCCACGGTCTGGAAACTCCTACTTGAAGCACAGCTCAAGTGGCCAAACTTTAGCGCAGATCAGGCCTCCGAAACAGCCAGGATGCTCTGATGCATTATTTCCAGTGCAGGTCCTGCTAGATTAGGATGTGTTTTTCATTTGAAATTGAGCCACTCTAACCCAATTCCCTCCAAACAAACAAACAACCGAAGGAGCGAGCAAACCACCCCGTGGCAGGGATGGCTGGTTCGTGCGCAGCAGGGAGCAGAGCGGGGTGGGGACTGACTGGCTCCAAGCGCAGGCACTAGGGTTGTTTTCCCCTGTGACTTTCATCCTGTTTGTCCCTGTTACAAGGGGTTTACAGACACAAAGCAAACATCTGGTCTGGTTTAATACCAACAAGAAAGAAAACTGGATATTAATTTTGATATGACAGTAAAGCAGTTTGATAGCGCTCACACTGACAGAGCCGCCACACCATTTACGATCTCTAAAACTAAATTGATTTTCATAAAACCCTCGCAAGATCCTGTTAGGGCTGACAATTAAGATTATAATGCAGCCTAGCCTACTAAGGAGCAGTAAATTTTGCTGGAATTTGGTTACACTGATTTTATATTGTTAGAGAAAATTTTGGTCATGTAAAGGCAAAAGCAGTTTAAATCTGTTTCATACACTGCAGCATGGTCTCACTGATTAAAAATACCTGGGCCTTTTCCAAACTTGTCGTCATATTGGCTACATGACTGTTATAAGCAAACCCCCGCAAATAGAAAGATCTGAAAGTTCAAAGCTTATTTAACTGGAGAGTGCTTGTAAAAGGGGAAAAATGCCATTTCTGCATGGAATAATGGCTTGTAACTTTTCCAGCATTATTTTTTCATTAATATCACCTGAATCTGATATGTATGTTTCACAGCAGACTCTAAATAAGAAATCTGGTACCTTTTGGCCTGTTATTCCTGTACCATCTGGCTAACAGGTACTGTACTGTTCTTGCAGTGTGACGCACCAAATAAAAAAGTCAGATCTTTTTAAAGCCACAATAAATTTCCCAAATGAGTTTGTGTGAAATGTTAAAAAGCAGAAGATAGAGGTTTTGGGTTACATTGCCTCTAATTTGAAAGGGGGATAAGTGGAGCCAGGTGGGCTACTTAGCCCATACCTGTCTGTTCCAGCTTTTTGAATCTGTGAACATTACACCCGGATACAGATGGAAATTGGAAACAATAAATGATTATTACAGAGACTTTATCATCCTGTAATTCGTGCACAAAAGAAGAGCCACTCTCAAGGACACTTTGAAAGTGCACTGCTTATGTACATATCCAGACAGATGTACGGGAGTAGGAATGTGCCATATATCAAGTGAGAGGAATAAGATTTCTTAATTCCACTGTGACAAGCACAAGTATCTTTTAAAAAATGAACCTTCTCTTCTCACCATTAATAGAGCTTCTTTCTGATGTCTCTGTTTTGGTTAAGATGAGCACCCACCCATTTCTAGCTATGTGCTAGTCTGCAGATGGTAATGGGGGATGGTCTAAGCAGACAGACATTAAGAAAAGGAGCTCGTGATACCTTATTTGAGTTACAAATACAAGAAATAAAGGTAAGCTCAGACAGTTAAGTCCTTCTCTCCCACTGGCTACTTCTGACTCACAAGCCTGTATTCTCATTAATGTACAAAAAGCAGGACAATAACTGCAAATAAAGCCAGAGCAGCAATTACTCAGTGGTGTGTCTCTTCATTGACTGGTCACAATCAGAACTTTCCACACGGATGGCCTGACTTTGCTGCAGGATGGATGGGAAGCAGAAAAATTTCCATCACAAAATCTCTAGCTTTCCTCCAACTCACTCAGCAGAGGCAAATTACCCCTATGTTCTGGGGTCTCCGCTCCCCATCACCTCCCAACTGTCAAGAACAGAGGCTGAAGGGAAAATGGGATTCTGGGAACCTTTGCGGCAGCTCAGTCTGGATCCATCTCTACCTCAAGTGAGACAAATCTCTTGGCAGAAGTGTGTGTCTTTTCCCGCTGATGAGGAAGGAAGCCTGGACAGGCACAGGCACCAAGGAGAGCTGGGCTGCCGGGCTGCTGTGGGGTTCAGGACTTTCCTTTGGATGTGAGTTTTGATTTGGTAACAAAAGCCAAGACATGAAATTCCTCAGCATGATGGGATGAGCTTCTCTGCACAGCTGTATAGGCAGCTCACAGGCTCTTCCTTTGGGATGGGAGACCACCGTGGCCAGCACAAGTCATGATGAAGCTTGTAAGCACCAGGCAGGTCTTCATGTGTTTGCCTCTGAATCTCACTTGTGTGAAGAGGCTTTCTATTTCCATTTGAGCTAAGACAAGTATACCAAGGAGCTTAGCACCATGATGCTCAGCACTGCCAAGACAGGGGCTGAGGTGAAGAGGAATTCATAAACCCTAGGTAGGGGTCCAAGTCAGCTGTCCTCTGAGAGGAGCAGGAGAGCCCTAAGAGCATAGATGGCTACTGCCCCTGCAGGCAGAGTGGGCACAGCATCCATCTTGCTCCTGCATGAAGGTCCTGCCTGCATGGCTGGGATTCAAAGCTCAAATGCTGTCCTCAGGAGCCTAAGTCACCCCATCTGTTATAAGGGACAGATTTCACTCTTTTACAGTACTGCAAGGCTTTCTTAAGGTTAGCTGAGCAAAGTGCATACACTTCGGGTTAGATAGGAGAGGGTAGAGGACTCACTGTGATGGACTTTGGTGATTAAATTTGTTCATGGCTTTTTTTCTGCCTCTCACACCTTATCGCTTTGCCACTCTCTTCTGTTGTCAGCCTCTTTTCCTTCACAATAGTCAGCTCACTTCAGCTCCTTGAAAAGTGTCACCCACTTCTGCGACGCAGTAATTAATTGAACGGGCAGAAAGTGGGGACTGGAACAATGCAATTCTTACTCATTTTCTAGCTGTTTTTCTTTTCTTAGGGAAAACAAAATGTGAGTTGGAACAGCAGGGCTGCATTTAAAACAAAACAAAACAAAACAGAAAACAAAACCCTCTTCCAGAATACCCCCATGTATAAGAGTGGGAAACCAACTATTGCCTGCAATTAGATCAAATCAGGGTATTCCACAAAATGTGAGATGGCTCAGGAGGCACTGCTGGAACAAAGTACAGTGGAAAGCTTAACACCTTCTCTATTTGAAAGGAAGAGAAGAAACTTTACAGATTTGATCTTCATTATCTGAGAAATCAAATAATATTTTCAACATTTATATTCATTCTGAATTAATGGAAATGCCACAATGATGTTAATTTTTTGGCCTAGCACAGAAAATGCCAGTTTCACAACAGCTGTACGTGTTAACATACTTGTTGTCTTTAGGGTATTTGTAGGTCTTACCAGCTTAAATAGCTCCACTAGTTATAAACTAGTACACAACTGTCTAACAGATGTACAAGTTGACACGAGAAGGGGAGAAAAAATGTACAAAACCCATCACTCTTTCACAACTAATCTGCTTTAATGTAGGATACACAGCCCACTTGCGCTTCCTTCCCTGCGAATGCTTTCTTACTGTGAGATCCCCGAATCCCAGCCTGCTCTTTGTTCTTTCATATTTGAAATAGCTGCTGGGCTTTTATAAATGCTCCATCAGTCTTTTTTAATTGTCTCATGAGACCCAGTATTCTGAACAAGCATAAATAAATGCCTTCAAAAGCTCTGAGACGGACTTACTGGGAGGAGTGAGGTGGGTACATTCCTGCTTAAGTAACAGCAGAGAAGCTGTGACCCTGAGTGGTTCTTTCCTCCCCTTATCTACAACCTTGCAGCATTCGTCTCTGAACTCTCTGATTTTCATTTACTTAGCACATCAATCTGCATCTAAATGGTTTTGAGCTCCTGTTTCTTTTCCTTCTTCCTGGTTCCTCTCCTTTTGTGAGTTTGGGCCAGAGCTGTGTGGAGAAGCTGATGCTTCTTCTTTCTCTCACCTCCTGTTTGCTGTTTCCTTTCTTCAGGGAAGGAACTGGTCTTGCATGTGCATTTAGGATGCATCTGTGTCCCCCAGTATGGTCCTGCACAGAGGTGGCCTGAGCAAGCTGCATGTGAACAAGCACAGGCAACATAGCACAGAGATCTTTCTGGAATAAATCAGCCTAAAGTTTTTCCTGAAGATAAATTTATCCTCAGAATTACAGTAAAATAATCTCCCTCGTCTGCCAAATGAATGGGCCTTTACTGCTTCTGGTGCCCAAGCTGGCTTGCTTATGGTCGAGGCAGACTGTATGGCAGTGTTTTGTGTAGCATCATCATCTACATAACTCAAATTCAGCTCAGCAGTGGAGAACGCTTGCGCTGATCCCTCACCCAGGTGAGTTTCTCCCTCTAAATACTGCACAGAGCGTATGCTCTTGTATGCTATGTAACACTGAAACCATTCTCTCATTATTCAACAAGGTGCATTTTCTAAAGGAAGATACTTCTGGGAGAGTTATTAGTCAATTCTTTCAGGGGGTTAAATGAGGAATCCATTCCTGTCCTCCACCAGGAGACACCTCAGTTCTCTGTTGAGTGTCCATTATCTATACCATCAAGTTTAACTAGACGTCAGTTATAAGATTGCAAATGCTGTATTCTTAACAGTGCCATGGATCTTGCTGGTTTACTGGCACCAGTGCGACCTAGATAGAGTAGGAGTTCCCCCTGCATTCTTTGCTGTAGATCCTGCCTATGGCTTTTGGGTTGGCCTGTTCTCCTTCATCAAGAGAAGCAGTAAACAAGCTGGTAAATCTGTCCTCTGCGTTGTCAAAGTGTAAAGTTACACTGCATCTGTACTTTCTTCTTCATTTTGTTTTTTAATAATCTATTGGGTTTGTTTGTTCAAGTTAATGAAAATGGTATGTTATTGTTATGTAGTTATGCCAAAACACTTCACCAGAAATTTCATAAATGTTTTCTGGTGCATTGCCCGGTTTCATGTGGTTTCACTTTTTCCCTTCATATAGAAGAAAAGCACATGGAAGATAAAGATCTTAGGGTTAATACAACAAGAAAAAGCCCTGGGAAGATTCCCTCAAACAGCAAAAAAGGAGTTAATGAAAAATCAAGTATAAATGAATTATTGTCTGTCTGGCTAACAGTAAAGCTTTAAGGTCTCAGTCGCAGCTTTTATTTGCAATGGTAAGCATTTATTCTCAGCAGGAGTCCAGCCAAATTTCTGGAGACCTTTTGTGTGAGAAAGTACAAATCACCACAGGGAAAGGTCTCGCCACCTAACACTTGCAGCTTCACAAAGTTTCAGGATTGTCCTTTGCGCCTATTAGCATGCCTCTAGGGCTAAGGAGTTTCCACACAATTAAAAGGAGAGGGTCTCTGCCCCCAGGGAGTTCACAGCTGAAGGTCAAGAAAACCAAGCGGAATCAACAAAGTTTCTTTTTGCGCAAATCAGCAGGATGCTACAAACAGCACTGCACTAGCCTATCATTTAGGATGCCTCTGACTTGTTCTGTTAGTACAAAGAGGCTATTTTCCCAGAACGCCTGCGTTACTGTGCAAAAATGGTACTTCTGGAGGTGGCACCTGAGAAGTTTTGGAGCTATGAGAAAGCAGATTATTAGAAGACAAACTGTAAGAAACCATTATTTGCACTTACACTTTGCTCAGAATTTGAGTACAGGAGACTTGCAAGGAGGTATATGTGTGTAAGAGTAGAATTCATCCCTCTGATGGTAAATATGTCTTCTAAATTAAATTTAAATCCTGAATTCTGATAAATCAGCCTTATATCCCATCTTTGTGTCCTGGCGGTATACGTCTACTGAAGTTCAGGGCTATGGAACTTCCTGGATATTTTGAAGCAGTAAAATATTCCTCATTTCTGATTTCTGTGCTGTTCATGTTAAAGTTACTGGAAAGCTCTCTTTGATTTTATTCAAGCGGGACCAAGCTCTCAAACATAATTTAAGACTTCAGCCACTTCCCATTGCAGAAAGTAGGTCCAAAAGCTAGCAGCTAGTTGCACATACTCATTGCCAAATGGAAGGAAAACAGGCTGAAAGAGGCATAAATATAAGGGGTACTGAAAATAAATTTATTGGAAATGAACACTGAATCTGAATGAAAATCTGAACTGCCTCCAAATCAGTTTCAAAGAATTGATATAGCAGAAAAAAGGCCTTCTTGGCCAGCCTTATGTCCCTTACCTTAGGTAAACTAAGCTATCAATGATGTATAGTAGAGTCACATATTTTTCTGTGATGCATCTGCCAAATATCTGTATATGCATGTGAATTCACAGAGTCTGGATTACTTTCAGAGGCAGAGATGTAGACATCTAAGCTCTCAAGTCAGAGTAATGTGACTCTTCATAGCTGGATGCTTTTTTTTCTTTTTTTTTTCTCTAGTTGCGTATACACTATGCATATTTCCCAAAGACCATCCACAGCTGCATGCAGTCATATGATGAGGCACATCTGCTTTGACAAGCCACATGGTAGGGGACACGATGCCAGCCTCCGAGCGCGGTTTCTGAATATATGATCTAGGTTTCAGTACTGGGCCACAGCTTCTCCCCTACTCTAGGCCACCTCAGATCTGATCATCTGGTGTTTAATTACAAGAAGATTAAGCACAGTAAAAGGAATGAAGAGCCTCAGGTGATGAGTTGGTGGGCAATGGCAAACTGTGCCATGTAGCCTCTTAGTCCAACAACCCCCATGCCCTTCTCACCCAGTGCTTTTCTGCTCACCTTCTCAACCCTATTCGTCCAGTACTTTTCCATCTGCAGGTCTCCAAACTGCTTCTTGCTCCAACCCCCTTCACACTTCCCCATCTCCAGATGCTGCTGATCCACACTGCCAGCTCTCCTTGTGCCCAGTCTCCCACTGCCCGTATGTGTCCCCCAGCTAAAGCCCAGCCTGTTTTCAGGATGCCACTGTCAACATCCCATCCATCCCCCGCAGGCTTGTTCCATCTCCACCACTGCCCGCATCCATCACTGCCCTCCTATCCAGGCCATGTAAGCTCCCTGCCCTTATCGTCCCTGGAGAAACAGCGAAGTTTTAAGAACCTAGGCAGAGGCTGCAACTCTGAAAAGCTTTCCAGAGCTGCACTGTGAGGGAGCAAAGTGCAGGAAAAGAGAGAGAGCTTTGGCTGGGATCACAGACTGGGAAGACAGCGTGGTGTTGATCTCCCAGTATGCAAGGTACCAGTTTCACAGAGGAAGAACACAGGGTAGGAGCCAGTTGCAAGAGTGCTCAGTACTTGAGACTTGACCGACCCAAAGCAAAGAGCTAGTAGTTGTTCACCAAACTTACAATAAAAATAACAAGGTCTAGGACACTTGGAGTTGGGAGAACCAAATATGGAGCTATAAGTCCTTTGGGAGGCTGAAGAATAAATTCAGTTCTGTGAATTTCCTCTCATATACAGACATTACTTAAATGAACACGTGTCTGTCTTGTCCTCTTCATCCCACATTTTCCCCCTCTTCCTTCACCAGTATAGGCACAACAATAAAACAGATTTGCTTCTTTGCTTTTGGAAAGCTGGACTGCACGCTAGTAACTTCCTTTTTGAAATCTAAACTGAAAAATTATGTGCACAAGCAGGTCATATTGTGCTCTTATTCTTGAAGCCAAGCTCCCCTCGGGTACCTGTACAGCTCAAAACAGCAGTGACAAGATATACAGCTGGACAGAGTATTTCCAGTGAGCCACTTTCCACTGGACAGTGACATTTTGGTGGAATGTGTTGATTCTGTCAGAAACTGTGTTGGGAGCCAGTCTGGTTAGCAGGTGGGTGGCCAGAACCACAAAAAGCAATTTTTTAACAAAATTCCATTACAAATTTCTTTTGTCCTTCTGACTATTCCTTCCAATTTGAAATAAAAAAAATAAATAAGTCTGGAAATGGTAATTTTTCTGTGAAGCAGGAATTCCTAAAGCCCTAACCAAAAAAGAAACTATTTGTTTGTTTTTCCATTTGGCTCTTTCTCTCTATTTCTCTGGCTTCTCTCACTCAGCTACCCTTCCCACTCCCCCTTTTTGTTCCTTCTGCTCATTTTTCCCCTTTCACCTCTTCATTTCTCAGCTGAATTGTTTTCTCACTCTTGGCTTTGCAATCTATTTCACAGCTGATCCTTCGCCGAGCATGAACTCAATAACACTGGAGGTGAACTTTCACACTCATGTCTATTCAGAGGATTAGGATAGACAGGTTTGCCCCTCTCTGTGCAGTAAGTAAGGTTAATGTATAAACTTCCTCTCCCTCTGCTTTATATTCTGCTCGTTTTTATTATCTTAACTTACTGTTATGTTTTAAAACCCTGATCCGTATCTAAACATAACCTCATGTGAACTGCCTGGCCACCACCATCACCGCCACCACTTTGCCCAGCTCCCCTCTTCAAGTAGTGGAGTTGCTGTCTGAAAGAAGACCATGAGCTGGAAATGACTTCAGTGTTCAGTGCAGTACCTTCAGTAACGTAGTTCGGTAATGGAGTTCCTGCTATATGCACCTTCTTCCTTTCAGCCTGAAAAAGTTTTACCTCCCTTATTAGTTTCACTAGCAGTAGCACAGGTTGTTTTAATATTCTGTGCTGCCTGTAACATATTGCAGATGTACCTGTGTGAAACGGTCTCTCGTTATTGGAATGCAATAAAAAGAAAACAAGCTTCTCAAGAGGAAAGAGGGTAAAAGAAAAAAGTTAACCCAGTTTGGGCCTGAAATTCCCCAGATTTTTATACTAACATTAACATTTTATAATACAGCTATTAAATTACCCATAGAAGTGCATTTAAAAGGGCACTGGGCCAAATTCCGTAATCTTTCCTTTGCTCAGTCCCTATATTAGTTGCTGAGGCAGTATGCCTCTGCTGAGGCAAATAAATAAAAACAAGTCTGAAGAACAACATTTGCCAAAGCACCGCTGTGACTCTAGGATTCCTTTCCCTGAAATGATGAAGCCTAAGGGTAACACTTCACCAAGAATGACGAGGGTACACCCGAGGCAGCAGGCACCACGCTACTTCCAGCAGTGACCGGAGTCGGGGCATCTCACCCATGCTGTACCCAGCTTGGGGCAGAGCTCGTCAGCTCAGCTGCACCTTGCCGACCTGGCTGCAGTGCTTGAGGTCCGCCCTGGTATTCACAAATATTTCTGTGCCGTAGCTTGAGTGAGCTCGTTTTGTCATCTCTGCACTGTGTTTCCTTGCATGGTGTAGGTCTGCTGTGAGTCATTTTTAAATGGGCTTAGGCTCCTCAGTTAACTGGAGACTTACAAAATGTCCAAGGAAAACATGAAGTCCAAATGCTTTCCCCTGAAGGAATATCCTCATCTGGTATAGATCTGACACACCATGCCTCTTCTCATTAAGCATGCAGAGTGTTAGGGTACCTCGAATGGGGCAAGATAGATCCATGAGTTGCCTGTTCCTAAAGGGAGAGGGCCAAGTTATCCTACAGAACAGCATCCATGTTGATCTGAAGGATGTTAGACGCAGCACGGAACTCAGATCAAACAATGCATCCGTGCTCTTGTTCTATGCACCCATTGCCATCTCTGAAAAGCTTTCAGTCCAACTGAGCCGGCAGATTAATTCATCCTCAAATTCAAAAAGCACCTTCAAACTGCTTGCATCCATGTGTAGGAGTCTCCGACTTGCAACCTGAGGCCAGTACAAGCATTTTAATTTGTTTTAATCCACTGCCTTTGCAAAATGAGACCAGAACAGAAAGCCCCTCTCTCCAACAGAAGAGCACAGGACCGTGCCAGTGCATTTCTCATGTCAAGCTGCAAGATCTCACACCAATTTACTCCAAGTTCTACAGCAGTTTCTTGCAAACACAGATTTTTCATCAGGGTTCCTGTTTTCAAGTGTAGTGTGTATAGCTCATCTCTTCCAGTTTGAGTGCTTTATTACCTATTGACTGTGGAGCTAGAAATAGGAATGGCTTCTTAGCACAAGAACATAATCCAATGTCTGAATGGATATCATGCACAGGTTGAATGTGAGGGTTGTTGTAATGCAAGGGATGAAAACAAATGTGTGGCTGTTGGTCCCATACCAAAACAATGTTCACTAAAAATCAGGCATAACTTGAGATTTTGACTTGAGTTTGTGTAAATCCGTAAGTCTGGTGATCTAAACCTAGGGGAAAAAACTGCCTTTGGCCCTTTGCACCTTGAGAAAGGGTCCTCAGTAAGAAAGAAACTGAGTTATAGTGGAAAGGAAAAAAATCTATTGTGCAGCAGTTGTTTGTAACAGGCTAGATCTTCAGCCTGGTGTAATTTGTTAAAGCTCTGCTGCCTTCAGTGAAGCTGCCCCTGTTTATACCAGCTGAAGACCTGGTTTGCTGTAATTTACCATTACTGTCAGCAGTCCTTGTAATTTCAATCTTACAGCATCTATGAAGACCAATGCATTACAGACAACTTCTCTTCTGGGCCAGAGGGAATCACAAACCTTCTGGTAATCTTGGATAATCCCTGAAGCTATGAGTCACTGGAAGCAGAGGCCCTTCATGCATCGTTTGAACCCCTAATTATCCAACATGTGTGGGTGAAAAGTGAGAGGCAACAACAGGGCCAGCAGCAGGCAGAAAACACTGGATGAGTGATTTTGAAGGGAACTTTCTGTTAATATAAACAACTTCATTCCTTCCTAATAATGCACCTGTTAGCAAACATGTTCTTGGAGAGCAGCTCTCATGCATCTGCTTACGACTTTGCAGAGGAAGTAGCTAATTGACATTAGGGGACTTGGAGGTGTTTCCTGACTATAACTGTGCAGTATTTAACACTGCTTTATAGAGCACAATGCTCAAAACACAGCCAAAAACTCCAGAGCCCTGCTAGAAATGTGGAAGCAAAAGGCTTCCATGTCCAGAAGGGTGACCCAGAACTTAATCTGTTTCCAGGTAGAATTAACAGCACTGTGGCAAGCAGCCCAGTCTCTTCCTCCACACAGCGTGAGTTCTGATGAGAGCTTTTTTCCTCTCTCAGGGACTAATTGCATCTCTTTTCAAAGAGATGTGATTCCCTTGATCATCCTCTGTTCCGCAGGGTGGCAAAATCAGAGCTATTGAAGAGAAGTCTGAGAAACTGCAAGAGCATTTTAGATGCTGGGTGCGAGCAGCAGCAGCAGCGGCGGCAGGTCTCGCTTTGTGCCAGGCTCAACGCGTGCTGTGCAGAAGGAAAGAGGCATCCAGCCCTTTGGTGCTGTACTGCTTTGAAATTGCTTCTTGTGTACACTACACAGGCGGGGTTCATGCTCTGATCTGCAGCCTACTGATAGTTCAAGTGAGCAGAGGGTGGCATTAAGAATGCAAGCCCTTCTTTGGGCATTATATTTCTCAACGGAAAAAGGAAACATTTTTAATCAAGTATCTTGAAGAAATGAGGTTAATAAGCTTGCACATTGATCATTGTTCCCTATCTGTTGAAGTTTATGGTTTATTTCAACGATAGCCAGATCCTACACATTCTGGAAAATTCACCAGAGAGGGACAGAGATTTATGACTGCTCCAAGTATGTGAAAAGTGGGTGCAGAACTCAAGCCTTCAAAGACACAGAAGTCAACTGATCCTAAGACACAATCAGAAGGAGGCTCAGATGGTCTTTTAATTTAAATACTGCTTCTGCTGCATTTCCAGTCAACCACATGACAGAACTGAAGGAATTTCTCACGGGATGTGTGGGCCTTTGAAGGTAGAAATGGGTAGGGCCTTTTCAATCCGTGGCGTTACTTCCGGTCATTGCTCAAGGCTAAACTGGACATTTATGCTTTGAGTGTGGATTTTCAGAGGGGAATGGGCTGATCAAAGTTCAGCCAGCAAGAAGGTGGAGAGCACTGAGACTCTGTACTCGTATGCTACGAAACTGTTGCTGGCTTTAAGGCATCTCTAAATCAGGTCTGGCTATTTGGTGTCTCAGATTGGCTGGAACTATTCGGGCATTGCTGAAGCATTGCTTCCTTAAACCGCAAGCAGACTGGCACTGGCTAGCGGGGCTGCATTGTCAGAGTATGCTTCTGGGGGAAAGGTGGAGTACAGGAACTACTCCATCTCTCAGAGGTACTTTCAGGTTTACCCCAGTGGTTGCAGAGCACAGCTGGTTGGTGAAAAACCTGTGGATTTGGCTGTGGCCTTGTTACAGAAACTACTGCAGTAGAGCACTCTCAAACAACAACCTGTTATATTTCCAGGAATACTTTTTCTTCTCACTATAGATGGAGCTTTTGCTCCTTTTTACTTTTCGTTTAGCCTGCATAATCTGATCCCCTCTTTCTTTTTTCTTTTAGGAAATTCATTTGTGATCAACTTCAAAAATGGAAAATATTTTAACAAACTACAAACAACTTCTTTTGTTTTCTTGTGGGGGTCCGTTAGCTGGCACTGGTCGAAAGAAGAAATCCCATTGCTCTTACAGCCAATTTGTTTTGATTTTCTCCTTTGGTTTATTTTATAGTTACACAGGCAGGATGGGTGGAGATCAGATCAGTATCATTGTGGCCCCTGTTGTATCTGTCATCTCACAAGTTTGTTTGCTTTCCAGAAACGATTGGTGTTGATTTCAGCAGTTCTATCAGTTAGTAAATCGTGCTAGTCAGTGCTTTTCTCGCCAAAGCTCACCTACTTTTTCCATATGTGGGAAGAAGAAGGTTACTTATCCACAGCTTGTGTGTACATCAAGAAAGCTCTAGCATCTCTCTGAATGTTGTAAAACAGCCTCTCCTTTGCTGTGCATAAATTTTCCATTTACTAAACAGCTCTGACTTCTTTCTCGCATGCTGGTGTGGCTCTGTGCAGAAGTAGGCCCCAAAATTCCACTTTTCTTATTAAAAAAATCTCCCAAGCCCTAAATTCTTTGTTCTGTTGAAGACATTGGAAGCCACCCTGGGCAGATGGAAATCAGCAGCAATGTTGACATATATTTCACGGGGTCTAAGCGTTCATTCAGTAATATTATACCAGAGTGTAGATCTTCAAAGAATTTCTCACTAGAGAATTTCTCAACTTCTACTTTCTGACACAGAGTCAGGCTGGGAATAGATGCTTCCCTGTTAATTTAAATGGTGCTTGTCTAGATGCCACATCCTTAAATCAAGACAATGTTACTCTTTCCACTGGATGATTTTGCATGTGTGCTCTTTGTAAAGCCCCAGAAGATGGCACCGTATGAAAAATAGGCAATAGAGCAAATTAAGACACTTTATGTGTTTTGCAGCCAAGAAACTAGACCAGCTGCCTTGATGTCTGTCAAATGGGAAAAGGCATTAATCAAAATGAAAGAAAAAGAAACCTCAGTCATCTTCATCTGATCATTCTGCTACTCGGCTCTTAAGCAGAGGTAGGTAAAACACTTCGGGGCATATTCTAACTGTTCTGGTTTTCCATGACTTAATTTATACCAAGTTTTCTTGAGAGAGAACTTAAAGACATCAGCAATATGCAACAGGTCAGTACAGGGAGAAAAAAATACATGCAGTGGGAATCTGTGTTAGGGCAATGATGGTGCTCAAGACTAAGACAGCTAGTGGTCAGCCCGCGGAAGAGTCAGGGCCAAATTTAATGTTAATTTAAATAGTACATCAGTTCCAGGCAGGTATGAATCAGAAACTCTGCAGAACTGGGTATTATAGAAAATTTGTATAGTTTTGGTCTTCAGGAACTGTGAATAATAAACAAATAAATAAAAACAAACAAAAAAAACACAAGAGAATGGCAGAAAGGGGGCAGTAACAACCAATAAAGATGATAAAAAGCAGCATTAGCAAGAAGTATCGCCTAACATATCACTAGCATTGCAGGTTCATTCCAGCATGTACTACAGTACATCTGACACTGGCATTTGAGAGCAAGACGTGAGTCTTCCAGAGGAACAAAGCTGATATTTGAGTTCATTTGCGTATACTTTTGTCTTCAGGAGAAGCTGAACTCATCGTACAGTGTATTCAAGACTGTTGGTTGAATCAAAGGTGTAGCTGGAGGTATAAAAACAACGTTGCTTTTCATGTAAGTGGTTGGTTTAGTACTTGACTAGAGGAAATAAAGTTGTTGATCTTCTGTTATTTTTCAGTGGCACTGCATTAAAATGTGTTCAAAAGGCTTGATAAAGTATTTTTCATAGAACCATTATTGTGTGGCTGATTTATGTGGCTACTTTGATGGTAAGGAAGTTTAATTAGTAATAGCTGCAGTTCTTGAGGAGAATTTTAACAAGGTGCCTCACATATGAAAAGCACAGAAGTCTCTTTGTTCGGAACAACCTCTAACAGGGTGTAAAGGAGACTTCTGCTCACTCTGCTCATTCTGATAAATTAGCAGGTCGCTTTGAGCAAGCAAGCGGAACAAGATCACAAATACCACTGAGCATCAAGCCTTGGCCCACTGAGGGAGCAGTTGGACCATTGCTAAATTGCTGCAGAAAATGTATCCGGTCACAACATCAATGGTGCGGTATCCTCTCTTGCTTCACGTACATGGAAATTCAAACTCCTTTTCTAGCCGTCTCTAGCTAGGTGTCTAAAATCTAAGCCATATCTAAGATGTCTAACATCTAAGCTATTCCCCTGTGAACGGAAAGAAATTGGTGCAGCAGAGTGAGTCACCTCATTCAAACACAGGAGTTTAGGATAAGCCAATTAAATTACTGTAATGAGATCCACTGAAAACAACCTTTTATGCTTTCTGTTATGAAAAACATAGGTGGGGCTGGCATTGCAAAGTCCCACTAATTCAGGCTGTGTACCCATTTGGAGCACATAACATATTCTCATCATTCCGGCTATTAGGTTTTGGAAAGAAAACGGATAAACAAGTTGTTTGAAGCCATAAATCTGGTGCAACTTTTAATAAATATTTTGGTGTTTTCTGAAAGGCAGTGCCCACACCACTGACTAAAACAGGCCAGGATTCATTCTCTGCACTAAGGGCCAGCTGGCGTGGCACGGATCCTGTCAGCAGCCCCGAACTCACCGCCATCTCGAAAGAGAGACATCAGGCGGCCTGGCGGGAGCAGCCCCTGGCAGGGGCTGGAGCTGGGGGCTGGAGCTGGGCTGGACCGCAGGCTGCGAGAGCACGAATGGGCACCGGCCAGGACTGAGCAAGAGCACGCTATGTTCTTCATCACCTTTGTGAACCAGATCGTGTGCTCTGCCCTGCCTGTTTCCTGCTTACTGGTATAGACACAGGCAAGAGGCTTTATTCTGCAGAAACATGCTTATCACTGAAAATAGATTTTTTTTTTTTTTTTCAGCAGCAACCGACCAGAGATTCAAATGGGATACTGTGTGCTCTGGCAGAGCAAGGATGTGTTTGAGGCTGGGAGGTCTTCCCAGGTAGTTGGGCTTAATTTCATATGTTCTTTAAGAAAGATCCCCAAAGGGACAGTTACATTGCCTGTATGGTCTCTAAGTGAATCCTGATCAAACTACTTTTGATTATTTCAGCTACAGCAGACAGAGTACCTGGTAGTGTCTTCAATCCTTCTCTAGGTGGAGAGGTGGCAGCTATTATACATTTTGTAAATGCTCTGAGAGCTTACAACAGTCTGGGAAGAGAGTGGTGGAATGGAACAATCATTTATTTCTGGCATCTTAGATGTATGGCACATAAAAGAAAAAGAAGTAGGTTAAACATTTATCAGACATGAGGATTTATGATAAGACTGGGAGAGGTCAAAAATAGCGTCTTCAATTTTTTCTTTTTGATGAAGTGCTTTAAAATTTTAAGGTCTAAGGCAGGTCTGAAGTCCTCTGTTTTGAGGGGATAAAGAACTAGAGTGAACAAAATGTCTTTCTGCAATATCATTAAGGAGCTACCTCTCCAGCTCCGGGAAACCTAAGGAGAATTGTACCAGGGAATTAATGCAGACTCACAAGAATTGAAAGGGAGATGGATGGTCACAAGAGAGGGACTAAAACCAGAAACTATAAATCCCTTCCAGTGTCTAGAGCTAAAGTGAATTTCCAAAGGCTACTGGAATGGTTTAAAAGTTAGCTTTTGTGAATAATGTCTCCTACTTGCCATAGGGATCCACTTTGAAGCTTATGTACATAGAATTGGGAAGTTATTTTGTGATATTTAGCCTTCATCCTAAATCTCCAACACATGAAATCTTGTGACTCCACACAACTCTCGCATTTGACTCAAAGCAACAAGTTATTAATAATAAGGATGATTGTCAATGATGGAGACAAATGGGTGAGTTCCTAGGTTTACTTATATTAGATACTGCCATAAACAAACAAATGTGTGACAGCTGCAAATGGGTTCAGAAATTCATGAAAGGACTGATAGCAGAATAAGACTACCCATTTCTAATTATGCAGTCCCAATGGCTATACAAGCACAAGTTTTAAGGCAAAGAGGTATAGATCTCTGTAACCTCTAGTGGGCATCGCGCACTCTGAAAAACAACAGCACATAGACTCAAGCAGAATTTTTTGGTCTTGGATATACATTTTACTGTGAAGACAATGGGATTCAGAAGTGCCATTAAAAACAAACAAACAAACAAACAAACAAAAATACCATATATTTATTAGGTGGCGTGAGATGAAGAGCTGTATATAGCCCCTTGTATTCACAGAATAAGGAAGCTGGCAGCACCTCTTATTCCTTTGCCACACTATCAGCACAGATGCCCATGGTGACAAAGGTTTCTTATAATGCAAATAGTTATCAGCTCTTCCAATAAGAAATGCTGTGCCAGCTGCTGTGTGCTAGGCCAGCTCCTGTGCTGCTACCTCTCCCCATGGAGAAGGAGGTCTGCACATGGGGCTGAACTGGATCCAGACTGGGGAGCTGCGAGCAGCACCCTTCTACCTAAATTCAGCAGAAAGCTGAAGAATATCACCAGCAAAGAAGGAAGGATTAAAAATAAATAAGTGGAGCAAGTAGGACACTCTCCATTGGATGGCGACAGTTAATGAGCTGGCTCAGAGGGACAGCACTTTGGCATGGGTCTGTAATAAGTGATCTGGACCTCTTGTGGTTGTCAAATCTGAGGATGTTCCTACTAGTCAGTTGGTATGTATTTCATGAAAAATAGCTGGCTTATTACAGTTAGAAATGTGTTTAGAAATTGAAAATTCTTTGCAGCTTGTTGGTCTTTCTCAAATATCTCTGTGTTTTTTTAAATAGTCTCATGCACACACTTTTATTTACTTGATTTATAAACCCTGTAATTTGTGGCTTCCTGCAAATTTTTCCTTGAAAATGTAACAAATTAATCAGAGACCTGAAAATCTATTAACTACAGGTCTTTATAGTGTGTTTCCTGTCATTCATACTGTGAAGGATTCCAGGGAAATCCGCTAATTGAGAGAAATCAAGAGCAATCAGAATAGATACAAGACAAACTGGGAAAATCAACGGTAATTATGTACTGAGAACAAATTAATGAATGCATTAAACAGAATTATTTTCTTTTGCAGAAAGAGTAGACATAATTAAGAGTACAGATCAATTAGTGTCCTCCTGTGTGACAAGGAGAAACAGTAAAGGGCAGATGGAACAATTACATTACGCAGGTGAATCAATCTGGGAGGTAGCAAAAGCAAACGATTAACTGGATGCCCTAATCTAACCTACGAGATGACTACAGCATGTGAATTAGACAGCAGCATATGCATAGTTACCAGCAAAAATGTCTGGTGTTTCTTTAATTTCACAAAAAGAGTGATGCTTTATACACACACACATACACATTTATATACATTACACCTACCGTCGTGCAAGGCGTCTTGCAGACTTGGCCTCATCTCAAACAATGGTTGCTTTGGGCCGTATCAGCATGTTATCAGCAAGTATTCTGTTAGTTCAGGCATGAAGGCTTCACCAGTGAGGGTCTGCCACAGGCAGCTGCACTCCAGATCTTGGCGATACCTTCAGAACCTTTCAGGTGCGTTCAGCCTGGACACTGCAGTTTGTATGACACGTATCCCACAGCAGACACCATACTCTGAAATGGCCTTTTTAGTGCTTTCATTGCCTGTTTGAAACTACTGCCTATACTGTGTGCCAGCATTGCCCAGGAGCTAGACATTTGTCGTGAGCAGCCTTCCTCAAGTACCTCCAGGGTCCGCCTGTACCCGGACCTGTCAGACCATGTTATATTGCTACAGGTAGCTCTCCACTATTCATTGCACATAGTTTTGCCTTCATGAGGTTCTGGTGTGAGGTTCTTTTGTGAGACAGGTGCTCCTGATGGCAGTGCTTTTGGCCTCTTAAGCAAGGTGGCTGCACTCTTCAGAAGTATGACCAAGCCTTTGAAAATAAATCTCACTGAATGTCTTGGGTGAGCATAGCTATATTCAGGTCACCCTTGTGGAGAGCTGCTAAAGGTGGTGTCACCTGGACAGTGTAAGAAAATGCCCCAGAGGGCGAGGTATTAACTATCTGAACCAGAGGTTTTCTCTCCCAGCAATCCCATGGGGTGCTTTTATTGCTAACTCCCCATGGGATTGTTCAAGAGTAAAACATTTGACCTCAAAGTCTTCAGAGTGGCAAAGGTGTGTGCGCACTGCCCAATACCTTTACAGCAGCTGGACTTTTTTTTTTATATTTGTTTTCTTCTCTCTTTTTCTTTTTTTTTCTCTCCTCTGAAGGATGCACTAGGAGGTAGTAAACCACACTCCCACAAATCTGCATCTGCATGTCTGGACACCCTGCCTTCTGCAGTTTTGAGCAATTACACCAGGACCAGATGTTCAACAAACTCACTGGAGCCTGAATTAGCACTTACAAGCTTTTTTTCTATAATGTTAATGCCTTTTGGCAAAACTAAATGCATCCATTTCATACACCACAGGCCATCAAAGTACATTGAGAAAGTAAATTTTTAAGTGGTGATTAATAGATGAATTCTCTGTTTTCTACTGCTGATATCTGGAGATTTCTAGTGTCCCCAGGATGGACTTTACTAAAGTATAGATAGAAGATAGTGACAAAGACAGAAGTTTTAGGCATAAAAAAATTGTTACAGTTTGTATTTTCTTTTCTCGTTCTTTCAGTCTTACTGTGGTTTTTACCTGATTTTCACTACTTCTGTCAAAATTTATTCAGCTTTTGATTGCTGAGAGCTCACAACTAGGTAGTTTTATAATGAGTAGTCAACAGCTTTTGCAGGAAAAAGTGAACATTTTAAAATTAGCTTTCTTTGATAAAAACATAACTCTTAGGATCAGACAGGGTCACCAAATTCCCCTTAGACTAGTGTTGATTAGATTACTGCTGTTGTTCCAAATCCCATACTGATTCTTCTTTTATTTCAGTTTGCACGCAGCATCCACAGCAATGAGAAAGTACCTAGATGGCTCATGTACGTCCATCTTCTCGAACCTTCTAACCCTCTAACCTAAGGCAATGTGATCAAGTCTGAGACTCCAAATCTGGGTTTAAGTTGCAATATAATACTGTTTTTAAAGGCAGGTATGTTCTTACATGTCCTGGAAAACAGTCAGCCACATGCTTTGATGTCTTCTTTCTGACAGAAAACAACAGTGCCTGCAACCAAGACATAACTTTTGAACAACTATAACAAAAAAGGAAAAGTAAGTGGAAGGAAAGGAAACCCTACACAAAAGAAAACCCTTTACAGTGAAATGGTAGAGTCTAGAAGATATTATTCTAGTTTTTCTTAACGAAGAGAATACAATCAGGGTGAGTTCCAACTTCTATGAAGATCATATCTGTAGGTTAAAGTAAGTAGACTGCTCTTTTTGAGCTGAACTCGGAGTATAAACTGGACTATTGCACTTGGTTATCTGCATGCCTGTAATTATTCTGACTCTCCACTGGATGTCAATACTGCTTAATATAAATGTTGGCTCAGAGTTCACTGCTTAGAGCAGAGCAAGCCCTGCTTTTAGAGGTGATTACTGTTTGAGTGTAATTAGGTAAGGGATGTAACTATAGCAGGTGAAACCTGGCCCATTTGGAGGCAGGCAGAGGATAGCTGCTAACAGCAAAGGTACTTCTTCCTCCCTTCCCTGAGTTAGGGTTGCAATTGAGTTTCTATTATCTAGCTGATGTTGTGCATAGCTGCAAAAATCTCTGCTCTGAACAGGTTGGCAGAATTGGGAACCTAGTGCCTAAGATTCCTCACAAAGATAGGTATGGTATTCTAGAATAAAGAAACCCTAAAGCCATTGCAAGGTTACCTTCCACTTTTCACAGCAAGGGGACTGGCTTACAGAGCTCAGGCACTTGGAACCTGGTGCACAACAGACAGACACACAGAGTAAGTTTTCATTAAAAAAGTTGTTAAGACCACATGGCTAATATTAAAGCCAAAATTACTGACTGGCTTGAACAAGCCTTATTTAAGCTCTGAACTTCTAGGAGCTTCCACCCCTTTTGCTCCTACCTAAAACTGATTGCCTGGCGTGTACGTCGCTCTTGCCAATCTGTTTTCCTCGGCAGAGCAGAGGCATAGTGGACATGCTGAGTGGAGAACCAGCAGCAGCAGGACTGCAGAAGCAGAAGAAGCAACGGCATGAAGGTAAGGAGAGAGGAGGAAGAAAATTTCCCTGTCCCACAGATACATGGATTTGGAGGATATCCTGTATTTCCTCTGAAATCCCAGTGAACTCTTCCTTGCAAGACTTCCATTAAATGAGTAATTCTGTGGTGGTCGTGCAACAGAGTTTAGTGATTATTATCCTCTATTATCCTCCTGCTGCTGTCAGCACAGGTGAGAACATACTGCCCTTCAAGAGGAGAGAGAAATTGTGCAGATCACAAAATCTGAGTTAGCAGAGTCTAACTTTTAAATTAATAAAATTTATTTATTTATTTACTTATTTTCAAGAAGCTCCAAAAGACAACCAGTTTAGCATGGTACTTTTGGCAAAGCAGGTTTTTTTTTTTTCTTTCCTTCCCCCCCCACCATATGTAGTAAATCAGCAAAAATAAAATGAACAGAAATGGTGTTTCAACGACTGAGCTCCCAAAGCTGAGCTGATGCCAGTGGCACCCCATGCTTCTGTGAGTCCGCCTAACGATGCCTGTGGTATTTAACTTTCATAAGGATTTAATATTTGACACTGTGACAAGATTTTTTTCCAGGCATGCATGGAGTGTTTTTTATACTCTTATTTGGCATATTTATTCAAAATGTACTATATTTAAGATTGCTGTAATCACATACATACATTGGCTACTGGCCACAATGTTCTAGCTATTAATCATACCCCGGAATCCATGGCAGATGTAAAAATTAAGTTTTATTTATCAAACTTACTCATTGGAAATGGCAGCCCAAGAAATTTACTCCTTAGGATTTTGACTTTTCTTGCATACTTCTGGCAATGGGTTCAAGGCTTTAGAAAGGTGTAAATCATTTTTTTTGCTCAGTCCAGACGGTGTTGGCACAAAACTAAAATTATTTTTCCAGAAATGCAAACCCTTTTGTTTGGATGGCCTTTATATTACTGCCAAATTATACCACCAATGCTATTTCTTTAACCCAACACTATTTTCCATTATAATCCCATCTTTCAAGAAAAAAAACAAAGCTTTCTACCCTTGCAGAAGTTTCAGACCCACAGATATGACTACCTTTCAACTGAGTTGGGAAAGTAGTCTCCAGTGACAGGCTTGGAGGATTGTGGTTACTTTTTCCATAAATAACTAGATGAAAAGGCAACAACCTGATATAGAAAAGCAGGTTCAGGAGGAAGATTGTTTCTGTGCTATGACCCACAAAATATCCAGCTCTGAAAACCTTGGTATATGGGTTTACTTACTAAAACAGTGTCTCTGAAAATAACTTGCGTGAGTATTGTTTAAGTTGAAGGGGCCCCAAATGACTGGGATGCTGGTTTTGTTATTTGCTAGTATAGGAAAAACTCCTACAACCCAAACTTGCTCAAGTTTTCTGTTAAAAAGAACTACCTAGGTACATTAATGCAGAAAGAGAAGAAAAAAGAAAAACCCAGCAAGGCTAGCATTATGGGACAAAAATACACACACCATATGAGTGTACTGTGTGCTGCAGATTTGTTCCTGGGTTTGTTTGCTTGTTTGCTTGCAAATTGTTTTTGATTTACAAGCATTCCTTTTGTATACATATATGATATATTAAAGTGTAAGAACTAAATTAGTTCCAATTGTCTTCTGCTTGGACTAAATACATGTGAACCTTATAATGTCTGGGCTTTATTTTATTTGCATTTGCATTCCAAACATCATCATAAAATATCTTTTTGTTCTTTAAATGGTTATTACTGCTGATCTGTGGAGCATGTGATCAAAAATCAGTTGCTTTGCTAAGCAGCTTATAAACTAGCTCAAACAAAGAAGATATTGGAACAATGGGATGTAAGAGAGAATGTGGACACGAGAGCAGGTCAGTGTAAAAGGGACTCCTCTACTAAGGTGCAGCACAGGAAGCGTTTGAGCTGTGTTCACCCAGCCCTGCTGGCCACTTGGCTGGTGCTTCCCCATTAGAAGCGTGGTTACGCTGGTGTTGCCTTACAAGCAGGGGAGGTGAGCTGACTCGGTACCTGATGCTAGAAAGGATGAACACTTTGTGTCCAGGGAACAGACAACTGTCCCAAGTACAGTGGAGTGAAAAGGTTGCCCATTTTGCAGGAAATAATGTTAAAAAAAAAAAGTACTGTTTTTTTTTTTTTTTTTAATCCAGGCTGTTCTGGCTGGTGCCCCCAGTGCTCCCCAAGTAGGCTGATAACGCCCATCACCAAACCCAGCTTTTCCCCCTTGGCAGTGACATGTGGATTCATGGGGAAGAGATGGGGCAAGGAGGGGAGAAGTCGAGCAGGGGACTAAAGTCTGTGCTGCGTGTCCTGTGGGACAGGGACGTCTTCCCCCTGCCTGCCCCAGGGCTGCCTTCAGCTGGGGCACACTGGCCAGGTGGCTGCATCGCTCACCTGAAGTGAGGGAGGGGTTGGCTCCGGGGCTGGTGGGGAAGCTGGTAACACCCCGTGCTGTCATATCCCATAGTCTAACTGCTTTACCATGTTTCCATAGGAAAGGAGCTGCTGGCAGAGGATGGAACAGAAGCTGGTATTTTCTTTGTATTGCAGAGGGTCCCAACACATGCAGTGGTGGATGGAAAGATGGAGGTTCCTCTTGCAGCCTCAGGGTCTAGTCCTTCATTTGTTGCTTTATTTTCTGTGAAGCAGAACATTTCTGGTTTCTCACTTTGGTGAGAAAAGCAAGTACGAAGAAAATCCGAACTTGGTTCAGCCTGAACTAAATTGGTGTATAACGTGGCCTCCCAGTTGAAATATTGACTATCTGCAAAACCCTAAAGGAAACCATCATGTTGATTTGAGGTAGGCTGGTATAAAGCCAACAGTTTCAATGGACTACTTGAGCTTAACATCTGTGCAGCTGTTATGAGGGGAAAGATGAGTAGTATCTACCAGGTTCTGTCTGTGACTTGAAAAGTGGTCATACAAATTAACTAGCTATGGCACTGCTCGGCACGCTCATTATTTATTTGTTCCTAAATAGTCCTCTCAGATTTTGTTTTGTAAGTTTTCCTACATTCCTCCTGCTTCAATGTCATGTTTTTTGCCAGCATCCTACTTTTGCTCAAAATGGGCAAGATTTGTTTTCCGAAATGTCAGCATTTCCAGGTGTCAATTTTCCTCCCTTTTCAGACGCAGAAGTGCCAGCAGAAGGTTGGCTCTCTTCTTCTGGCTCTGCTGTGAGTTAAGCTCAACCTTTCCTCAAGAAGGTTTGTGTTTCAGAAGAGCTCATTTAAAAAAAAATGACCCAAGCCCCCAAACAAGATAGTTGATGGCAGAAAAAGCTCTCTGCTTCGGTTTGAAAGTTCTTGAAGAGGAGGAATGCAAAGGGACTAATGAACTCAAACAGTTCTCATCCATGCCCCTTCTCCATGCCAACATATTTCTTTCTTCCAACTTCTGATCACAAATTAGTTGTTTCGTAACTGACCCCGTAGTGTTTTGGACTATTATTCTATTTGGGTCTGCTTTCACCTAAATAACAACCATCTGGTGGTGTCTCAAATCAGATACGTGTGATGGACTGTGTATAATAACCAGTTCAAGGATTGTCAGGGGAAGGGTTAACATTCTTGCCCTGAGCAGAAGGACCGCAGCTGCATGCCGTAAACTTAGCACAAAGATTGTCAGAGTGGAAGGCCTGGGTCAGCTGTAAAGAATTAAGCAAATCCCCCTACTACAAGAAGAGGGAAGAAGAAGAGTGGAATTAAGAAGTCCCTTTCTGTTTTTGTGTTTGGTTCATGGTGAAATAGATAACTGAGAACACTTGAGGCATACCTCGACCCTTAGCCTCTACACAATTTTTCCTCATGGAGGGCCTTGCTCCTTGATCTCACAGAACCTGAGCAATTCATCTTTTTTTCCAGTAATGTTTGAGGTTTGCAGAAGGTGCGTGGAAAAGATGTCATGTGAATCTGCAAACTCACTATTTTTCTGGAAATCTGTATCCTTGCTTTCGATCTAATATTGTGTCTCTACAGGAAAGGTGGAATGTTTACTCTATGTTGAAATATTCCCAGTGCAAACTGTTCTTTGGGAGCAAAGTTGAAGCATAAAGGTGTCTTGTTTTCTCCCAAATGTTGTATCCTACTTCAGAACAAATAATTTCCAAAATACAGAGTTCCCTGAAAGGTTTATCATAGGGATGTGGGGAAATGGCAGATCTTCCTGCTACAAGTCATGGGGCAGCTGAAAACAAAAGTACGTGTCACAGGATGTTAGAGATGGAAAAAAAAATATTAAGGGCTGGTTGACTTTGTATGTCCAAAGGCTCTTTTGTGGAGAGCAGGAATGTGAAATGCTGGAGCATGTTGCAGCAAGGCGGCTTCCACAAAAAGACACGGACTCCTCGTGATGGGTGGGGAAGGCTACACTCAGCTTTCGTGTTTCTTTCCGCTTTCTCAGGTTCTTTGAGTTTGTCAGGGTGCCAAGGGCTGTTGGGCTTTGGGATTTTTCTTTGTTTCTTTTTAGCTGTGGGCTGGATAACAGTTTTCCTCTATGTGTATGTGTTAACGTATGGTATGTATGTATACATACAACAAATATGCATAGATCTAAATATATGCATGTGTATGCATACAAAAACTTCTTTAAGAATATAACTTTTTATACACTGAATTATGCAAAAGTAGAGCCACATGCTTATCTTTGTAAGCATAAAGGATCCTACTGAAATCAGTAAGATTTCTTCCAGCAATAGAGGATGTGTGGGTTTTTGGCAGTTCAGAGTAAAGGCTGACTTTGTTGTTCTGAGCCCAAATCCAGGCACTTGCTGTTTGTCAGAAGGCTGCTGCATCTTGTGTCTTTGGAGGAACTGCCTAAGGGAGCAGTAACCTACCCAAACCTTTGCTCCTGCTTTTCCTGACTTGTGTGAGTCAACACTTTATGAACTTACTTATTTTATCCATAACTGTTGCTGTACTGCATGGCTCTGAAGCTGCTGTCCATCTGTAAGATTTAAAGCAAGACTCTTGACTGTATCTGCTGTTGACAATGGAAAAAGCAGACTTGCTCTGGCTTTCTGTTTTTTGTAGGGATAAGACTATATTTGATATATGAAAACATTTTTCAAAATGATTAGATCAATCCCTCTGTAATTTGATTTGTTGGGTGGGAGGAGGGGAGGTGGAGGAAAAAAGTGTATTGTAGAATATTTTTCAATAAAACTGCAACAACTAAGACTCCAGACCAACAAACACTTACACATGTGCTTAGCTTCAAGTCTGAGTTAGACCCAAGGGGCCTATATTTGTATTTGATTAATGACAATTACTTGAAGAGAGATAGACTGTGTGGAATCAACTGGAAAAAATATGCAGCTATAAAAATGTATGCTTACTGTAACCTATTTTTATACTGTTTCAGTTCTGTTATATTCTTTTATCTTGCATATTTGGCACACAGCTGTAGATTTCTAACATAAGGAAAAGGTTGCACTGTCAAATTCTGTTTAGTTTTAATCAGAAGCGTGTAACTAAGTCCCATTCACTAATGTGAACCCACACAAAAACGCTGTTAACACTAGGGAACCTGCAGGCAGGACTGGGACCTTAATTTGAATGAGCTCCAGGGGCTGATCGCCCTTTCTTCCTTCCTTCCTTTGGTAGCTCCGGTGAGTTCAGTAGCTCTGATTGCATGGTTACAAGATTGACCTTACAGTGTGACAACAGGATTGCTTTGTTAACAATCCCCTTAACCTTCATACATGTTTCATCTTGTCTGTACACAAAACTGGCTGTTTGCAACTAGGTGTTTGAGAGCAAAGGCAGGCAGAGCCAGCATCTTGCACATAAGAGCTTGCCACAGGAACCTTGCAATACTGGAAGATGTATTTTTAATAATGTGAGAAGTGGTAGAGTGCTGGTACAAGTTCTACTACGATAGGATTACCAGATCACAGCCAAGCTCCTAGGCACGGGCTGTGCATACGTGGGTGAGTGTCAAGCTTGTGAGGCTTGGTGAGGCTGCCTGCATGGGTCTCTGCCTCGATCTGCAGAGCAGCTCTGCGAGGGCCAGTAGCCCTGGTAGCCCTGCTGCCCCTGCCGCAGCCTGGACACCTCCCTTAGATGAGCTTTGGGAAGGGGAGCTGTCAGAATTGCAGGAGATGCAGTGCAGCCACTTAATTATTCTTTTTCTACTGGGGAAAGACCCTCATTCCTGCTGCCCAACACTTTCTTTCCTCTGTGTTTTCCTCTGTGGCAGACAGAAGGATGAGGAACAGAGCACCCGGACATGGCATGGGACCTGCTCAGATTTGCAGCTTAGAAAAGACACTACTTTGAGAGCACAACTCAGACGAAGAGAGCATGAGGATGTCCACTCCTCAACTGTTGATACTCCCTTCATAATAAGTAGTGAGAAACAGCCCACGAATCATCTCAGCTGTAAGGTAGGGGTAGGATTCAGGTCCAGACTGAAGTCTTTGCTGTGAAGACAGGCCAGAGGGCGGTTCAGCCCACTACAAGCTGTTGTGCATTGTAAAGTGAACTAAATTGCTCTCTGGTCTCCAGTGACTGAGTTGAACAGATCTCCATGGCTGCACTGAGAGCTGAGACATACTGCTCTCACTTAGGTGCCTACTTCCGACATGTTTTTCTCAAAATGTATCCTACCCTAGGTGTCTGAGCTTGGTCAGGAGAATCAAGTCCTGGAAGTGCCTATTTATCTCCAGTGTCTTCAGAGGATGGCTGCTAGGAGATGCAAAACGTAAAGCACCGTCACTGCTCTGGAAGGATTAACAGCAGTGACAGCTTCCTGGGAAAAGTCCTGCTGAGGGTGCCCAGATGTGTTTGGGTTAGGAGAATAGCAGTCTTCCCCGGACTGCTTCTGGCTTGGGCTTCTAGTTCCTTCTAGAAGTACTCATTTTTTAAGTGTATGGGTTTTTCTTATGCAAAATGAAGAGCCAGATTGGTTTGGTTCATTGTAAAATCTCTTCTAGAGTTAGATCCCTAACTCACTCAAGAATTCAAAGAGAAATGCAGACATGCTTGAGAGTCTAAATCCAGAATTACAGTTCTGCATGTGTTCAGCAGTGCCTAAGTTCTTAACACAGCCAGACCAGAACAGATACCAAGGTAATGCCTAAACCTGCTGCATTACCAACAGCTGACTGAAAAAAATTGCTTTGGTACCTTAGCTGCAGGAGGTAGGTTAAGGCCTTTGATGTAGAATGAAGGTAAGCATTGTCCTTAGCACGGGGAAGACATGCGTACCTTCTAACTTCCATTCTACTGAGCATATATTTAGAAAACACAGATAAGCAGAACGGAAGATGGCCCTCTCTGTGTATTTCCTAGATTAAACACTCTAAGTAGAAAGCCATTTTACCATGTGAAATCTGCTCTGAGGAGCCTAACTCTCCCCAAGTCATCTGTAAGGAGGTTACTACCTCACTGTATTTCAGAGCTAGGACACAGAAAGGTCAAGTGAGATGATAAAAGTGCCAGCAGCCAAGATCCTTTGCGAAGCTGGCACTTGGCTATAACTCTGTAGCCAAATGCTCATGAGGGTTAATGTAGCTTGTGTCTAAGCTGCTGCTCCAGCCTCAGCCTGAAAACGTCTCCCTCTCTGTACTGCCTGATGCTGCTGTGCACTGTTTAAACAGCTGCAGAGCCCCACTCCTGAGGGACCTGCAGGCTTGCAGTGGGTGAAGTCTTGTATACACAAACATAGTTTTGTGTACTTCTTTAGAATCCATCTGGATAAAAGGCACTGTATAAACAGAAGCTCACCAGTGTTGTACAACGAGGATTACGTGTCTAAGCTCCATTAGCACTGTGGCTGCAATAGATTTTACCTTTTTGTAGTCCTGCCTAAATGCAAACTACCAAGACTAAGACAAATGTCTACGCAAGACTTAGCCATTTAGATTGCCCCATTCTGGCCAAAGGTTTGGATTCTGCCATGTGTCTATTTTCTCCTGAACTAAGGGAGATGGTCCAACATGTATCATGTTGGGTAAGGCTTACTGACAAACACAAGTTAACAGAAATGATGTTGTATCTCTGTCTAGAGTACAAGGTTGTTAGCCACGTAAGAAAATGAATCCACAACTCAATACTGTGATTTCAGAGGATATAACAATAGATGCAATAAAAATCACACTTGCAGTAAAACACCTTTGCAGGATACCCTTTGAGGCTTAGGTCAAGAATTCCCAGCCTCTTCCTTCTGGTCCCACTGCAGTACAATTCCTACTGCAGGAGTACAGGGCTGTAGCTGAGGTGGCTCACCAGGAGAGTTTGGCTTTCCCAAAGCCTGAAATACATGGGACTTGGAAATAGAATCATAGAATCACAGACTATCCTGAGCTGGACGTGACCCACAAGGATCATCAAGTCCATCTCCTGGCTCCACAAAGGACCACCCAAAAATCAGACCCAATGTCTGACAGCCTTGTCCAAATGCTTCCTGAACTCCAACAGGCTTGGTGCCGTGACCACTTCCCTCGGGATCCTGTTCCAGTGCCTGACCTCCCTTTCAGTGAAGAACCTCTTCCTAACATCCAGCCTGAACCTCCTCATCACAGCTCCGTGCCGTTCCCTTGGGTCCTGTCTCTGTCACCAGAGAGAAGAGATCAGCGCCTGCCCCTCGGCTCCTCTCATGAGGAAGCTGTGGGCTGCCATGAGGCCTGCCCTCAGTCTCCTCTTCTCTGGGCTGAACCACCCAAGTGACTGCAACTGCTCCTCTTACATCTTGCCCTCTAGACCCTTTATTATCTTCTCAGCCATCCTTTGGACAATCTGTTATAGCTTTATCTCCTCCTTATACTGTGGTGCCCAAAACTGCACACAGTACTCGACGTGAGGCCGCACCAACATAGAGCAGAGTGGGACAATCGCTTCCCTCCACCAGCTAGCAACACCATGTGTGATGTGCTCTAGGGTACGGTTAGCCCTCCTGGCTACCAGGGCACACTGTTGACGCATGTTCAGCTTGCCATCAACTAAAACATCCAGATCCCTTTCTGCGGGGCCG
>VXAL01019022.1:13174-27592 GCA_013399475.1 Chauna torquata
CTTAGTGGGTAGTATTGGTGATAGGATGATGGTTGGACTAGATGATCTTGTAGGTCCTTTCCAACCTTGTTTTTCTATGATTCTATAAAATTTCTTACCTAGGAATCAGCTACCTGTCAATGACTTTCTTGAGCTGTTTTGGGGTATGTTATTTGTTCATGTTGAGAGCTGGAGTAGCAAATTACCTTTCCATTTCCCTTCTTATATGTCTCTCACTATTGAAAAGTACTAGCAGAAGAAAGGAAGGCTGAAAGTGTGCAGCATGCAGATGCTTTAATGCTACTACCTGCTACTTTCATGGCATCGTTTTTCATCTTCGTGTATTTTTCAAGCTACTGATTCTTTGCTTTTAACGTTTCTGTTGTGAATCTAACTTTAAATCTGGAACTTGTGTTTCATGCTCTATACAGTGTGTGTTTTCTGGATGTTACATTTATACACAAGTTATCCTATATCATAGTATGTACTAGTGGAAACTTAAGTTATATTGATGCAGTATTCTGTTATAGCTTATTGTCCACCCTGAACGGATATATTTGAAAGGAGAGATGCTTTGCAGGGTAATTCCTATTGATTGTAAGAACTTGCATTTTTCAGAGTGTTAACATCCTTGTCTGAGAACACAAGAACATGCCTTTAATAGGAATGTGCACTTGAGGCTTTTGTAAGTCATGTGTTTTGAAACACAGAAGATATATCCTTAATATAGAATGATTTTTTAAATTGCCTTTTTTTCGTCATATGCTCTAAACGCCAGTAAATATGCCATTACAACTAGTGTCAGTTAAAAATGTATTGTTAAAGAAAGATGACATTCAGTATCTCTGCAGTGAAATTTCAAGATGTTTGGAAATCTAAATAACAAACGTTTATGTCTTTATCATTTGAGTATCCTCTCAAAATCTAAAAAACTAAAATGTTACTCAGTCAAACAACTGTTATAATTGAAATTAAAGGCACAGAAAAAACAATGCAACTGTTGATCAAGTAAATATCAAACTCTATCCTACATTACAAGCAGGTTTATAAAAATAACAGCAAATTATAGGTTCCTTGTGACATATTTGCTATTACAGAACACTGTTCAGTCATTTTTCTTATTTTAGAGCAAAATGCAAACACGTTCACTCTCACTGTGTACATTTTACTTCTCTTTTTAGATGACTGATGGAAAAATAAACATGAAATGAAAGCATGTGGAGATAGTTTATATCTTTACATGTCATCTAGGATAGAGTGCAGAAAGAAGTGTTACTGTCATTTCACAATAAAAAGCACTTTTTCAAGCTTTTTGGCTTGAATTCATTTAAGCAAGTTTTTGTTTTGAACATACCAAATTGTGTGTCTATAAGCCTTCAGCTGCTTCAAAAAGGAAGACAGATGAACTCATTATACCGTAGATGTACTTTCTTTGAGATTACTGCCTTTGCATCAGTTTGACCTGTGTCAAATCAAAGGGGCAAAACACAGTGCTGCTATTCTAGCTTAAGTAGCTGTCTAGTGGACCATCTAAATCTCAGAAGTCAGTAAGGTGGTGGGTGTGATTGCAACTCAGTAGTTGTTTAGGTGTGAATAGGGTTTGTCTTTAGCTATGATCTTAATTAAAAATTAATACAAAATATCAGTATCCAAGTGATGTGGACATTAAAAAAGACAACAAAGTGTATTACAAAGAAAGCAGTGCAACTGGTCTACTGATGGCCATCGAGTTGGTTTGTTAATTCACTGCTTCTTTTTACCTCGCCCCTGTCTCCTCTCCCCTCTCTCCTCTTTTTCTTCTTTTTTTTCTTTCTTTTTTTCTGGTTTTTTTTTTTTTTCCCCTCTGATGAAGCAACCAGTGTGTAGGCCAGCCTTTGGGTGAGTAGAAATATACTTTGACATGAATATTTAACATTAGATCACCAATTCATTTATAGAGGCCACTATTTTTTGGAGAGGGTGTGGTGAGCTTAGTGTTAATTACTCAGTCTTGACTGCTCAGTAGCTGAAAAGAGAATTAACTGAGAACTCAAAAATCTATTTTGTGTTTTAAAAAGAACTGTTATTTTTTTTGTTTTGTTTTTGTGTTTTAATTTTTTTTTTAATCAGGAACATTTTTACTGCATTTTGTGCACATTACATAATCAAACGGAAAGAAATAAATGTGTAAAATTGTAAAATCTATACATAGCAATTACAGGTTTGAAATTTAGATGTAGAAAGCATAACTAGGAATTATTTGACCAATTATAGACCGCAGTCTTGTTGCAGAGGAGTCTTGCCTGCTGCTGTGTGTGGTTAATTAGTAAAATATCATGGTTTCCTGATGTTCTGGAAGAGGCTAAAATTGCATGTAAAATAGACTACAGCTTGGTTTAGCTATATTTGAAATTATGACAGAGGATGAAAGATAATGTGAAATTAGTTCTTGCTTAGAAAACTTCCATCTTTTTATTCTTCATTTTGCTAAATGACAATTCTTTATGCTTCCTATATTGTCTCTAATTTTAGCATTTGTTCAAAATCCCCTAAGAAGTTACAGAGAGTGATAAAAGTATGCACAGGGAGATCGCTGTAGTTGATAACACTCATTGTGTTTTCCCTGTTTATTGGCTGCATGTTTTAATTGGTTCAGTTGAACGATAAAATTCTCCCCTGTCTCACTTACTGCCCTGTCTTGGAGTCATTACAGCTGCTCTCAGGAAAGTAAAATATTAAGTATATTTGCTGATCTAACGATGTTTTCTGTTACCAAAGCAAAGCATTTTTCCTCTTGTGTAGCCTGGTACTGACATGTATCCTTTCTAGCAAAAAAGTATTCAACAGATAAACATTTCTTCACTGCTTCCTTGAACAAATTCATGTGTAGTCCTGACTGACTTTCTTCTGATAGGGAAAATATAGCTTAAAAGCAGTGGTTTTTTTTTTTTTTAATTCTCTCTCTTAGGCCTTTTTTTTTTTTAATAAGACAATTATGCTAAACAGAAGAGTGGTTCTGGTACAAATATATTTTTTTTTAATTTGTATCAGATTAACTAACTAGTTTTAAATATTGTCAAAAGCTTAAATGTGAACAGAATATTAAGGAGATGAAGAAGTATTTTCTATTAAATATACTGTATCCCAGATCAGAAGATAGATCTGAAGAAATGCTTCCGCCCACTCAGAAACATGATCATTGGTGTAAAATATTACGATGCTCTATTACTCCTATGATACTATTAAGATAGGATTTTTTTAATAGCTTAAAAATTAGAATGGTCCCTGAAAAGACAAACAATATCAGTACTGAGTTAAATTAATCCAAGTCATTCCTTTTTCTGATCTAATGAGCTGCCCACCAAAGAGCTGAAAACTGCAAGATACCCACCAGGGGCTACTTTGGATAACCACAGCAAGGAGAGCATGTATGGAAGAAGTCTAGAAGTCTGGTTCACAGAAGGGGTCTATGAATGATTGTCTTTGGTTCAGTGCAAACATCTCATGAAATCTAAACAAGATCTGTTCTTCCCGTTCATTTTGAGGACAAAAAACTTAAAAAAAAATTTTTTTTTCCCTGACCTCTAATTCTGGTTGGTCTGATTTTTGATCTGAGATTGGCTGGCAATTATTCACATAGTTCTGGTGTTTTGGAGCTTTAAAAGTAACTTCATGCCATGTATAAAATTCATTTCTTTTTGTAAAATCTTGCTCACTGTTCCAAAAATATTCATGAGCATTCTGACTTTCCATACTCTTTGGGAGATTTATGCCAAAGCTCTAGATTTTTGATAAAATACTACTTCAAAAAAAAAGAAAAGAAAAGTTTGCTTTCGGATGGAAAATCTGACTTCATAATCCAGCTGTCTATATTGTCAAAATAATACATAGTTTTGAAACTGTTACAATTACTTGCTTTTTGCAGCTGACTTAAACTCAGTCAAATATTACACATTTAAAAACACTTTCCAATTTTTTAAATTGGTTTTGTTTTATACTGTGCCATATATCAAGATGAGTCTAGTAACAGAAGAAGGCAGAACAGGAAAAGCATTATTTGAGTTATCTTCGTTTTTAGGCATAAGGTCTTTCACTAATTGGGTGAAGTTTGTTTTCTTGAACAAGTACACAGTTTAAAGCTTCAGCAGTGTGGCTGTCTTCATGGCTTTGCATACAATGGCAGGAATTGTCTGTTGATTTGTTCGTTCAGATGCAAGAAGTTCTTGAGTAGTGGGGTGCGTTTTGTTGATTCCAAGTGGGATCAAAAAGGGATACCTTTTTCTCTTTCACCTAAGAGAAATTTCTGCGAGAATGTTTTATGAGCCATCTAGCATGGCTTTGGGATATGTCTTCTTGTTTCTAAGTAGCTAAATGTCAGGAAAGAGGAACAGTAATAAACAGTTTATATGTGTGTGTGTGTGTGTGTGTGTGTGTGTGTGTATACACACTTTTTTTTTTTCCAGAGGAAGGTGGGATTTCTGCCTGCTTGCAGTTACTTTGGACTTTTCTTAAACTCAGACATCTCCAGAGACTTGAATCTGCAAGGTGCTGAGCATTTTTGACCCTAGTCCATCAACCTGCATGCTTGTCCTGCAGTGTTGCCTTCACAGCAGTGTGATTATTCATGCTTTTGTTATTTTGTAGTAGTGTACACTTTATGATATTTAATACTTTCAATTTTATTATTGGATTTCATGTATTCTTCCTCTAGTAAAGAATCTTCTTTTCGTATCTTCATTTCTGCAACAACTGCTTGCCTCAAATTGTTTGTCTGTGTTTACTGGTGATAGAAAGCTAGGTAGTGATTCTATTTTGCATTCTTTCAAGATGGAATGCTATGATGTTCATCCATATATGCCTAGTCTTTCATTCCCTCTGCTGGAAGAAATGTCAGTTCCTATTCCTGCTTCTCACTATGAAAATTATATGGGTCTTTTCCTTTTGAGGGGTGGGGGAGTAATTGCGATTTGAATATCTTGATGCATTCACTCAGTTCTCTGGTGTGATGGCTGATACACCGTCTTTGTTTAATATATTTTATTGAGATATATTTTAAATTCTTTGGATCAAGGAATTTGCTTTCTCCATTCTTTTACATGCGACATTTCTCTGTATACATATTCTCTGAATACCTAGGAGCAATACCAGCAATGTCAATTAAAAGATACACATCAATGCAAAAGAGCATAGATGCCACTATGACATAGTGTAAGTTCCCGCTATCGTACTGTGCTGACTACCATAAAATTATTTGTACAATTTAGTGAATTTATGTATTTTTAGTAATTGGAAACTTCACTTATTTCATGCAGTGTTGCAAGGAACATGCAATATGGTTTGTGTATTCAGCCTTTATATACCCGATGGAATATACAATAGTCTTGTTTCTCTGGGGTTCATGGTGGGGCCAATACTGTTTAACGTCTTCATTTAATGACGTGGAGAATGGGATTGAGTGAACCTCAGCAAGTTTGCAGATGACATGAAACTGGGGAGAGTAGCTGATTGATAGGCTGGAGGGTGGTAGGACTGCCATTCAGAGCAACCTTCAAAGGTTGGACAAATGGGCTATCAGGAACCTCATGAAGTTCAAGAAAAGCAGATGTGAAGTTCTGTACCTGAGATGAGATAAAAAAACCACATGCAACAGAACAGGTTAGGGATTCACTGATTCACTGGGTAGAAAGCAGCTTTGCAGATAAAGACCTGAAGATCCTCTTGGACAGCAAGCTGAACATGAGTAAGCAGTGTGTCTTTGTGGGAAATACTAATTCCATGCTGCTTTAAATTAGTACAATTGTAGCATCAAAAGTGCGTGTTGACAGGAGGAGAGACAGTGAACAAATTGCAGCAAGGGAAATTCTGATTAGAGATGAGGAACAAAAAATTCATAGTGGAGATGGTCAGGGTTTGGATCAGAGAGGTTGCAAAATCTCCATCCTCTAGAGATGGTCAATAAGTGAACGAACAAGACTCTAAAAGCCTCACCTGACTTTAAAGTTGGCCCCGCTTTGCAAAGAATTTGGACCAAAGGACTACCTGAGATCCCTGATGATCAAAATTACTCTGATTCTAACTATATATTTAAAGTACAGTTGTGTTAATTGTGTCCAAGGACAAAAGTGGTGGCATCCGACCAGGCAGGGAAGCTAAATGTATGACTATGCAAACATTTCTAAGTAGAGTTTTGTCAGAGTGCAAGCAGCAGTTGAAACTGGAAAGGTAGGGGATTATCAATATTTCAGTAGTTTAAAGGCATGTTCAGTCTGAATTTTCAGCAGGTCTGTTTTTATTTATTTCTCCTTTCAACTGTCTTTCCTGCCTACTCCTAGAGTGGATGACTTTTTTACACTAACAAATTGGATTGGGTTGCCAGCACCTGCAGAATAAGGAAAAAGGGAGAGATTTCCCTGCCTAAAGGATGTATTTTGAATAACCTTTTCTAGTCTGAATTAAAAAAGGAAAGAGAGCAGAGGGGGGGAAAAAGTGTTTTTTAGGGTCCATTGCATAAAATAAAAAAGTGCATGAAACAGACGGTTTTATTTAAAGCATCCAAAGCTGATAAGGGAAAAAAATGGGGATACAACATACAGGCTGCAAATGCAGTTCTCATGATTTAAATCTGGAAGGCTGTACAGTACATCTGTTTAACATCTTGCAGTTTCAAGAACTCTGCCTTGAAAACCTTCTGTCACAGTGACACATGAAATAAAAGGTTATGTTATGACTTTCAGATGCAAACCTGTAAAAGGTTTATCTAATAGCATACCATCTTTTATTAACCCATTACTGCTGCTCACCAATAGCTGTCTTTTGCCAGCAGTTTTGGGAGAGACTCTACTGCATAATGAAAAGAAATGTCATCTCAGACAACAAAAATAATTATTTAATGGCATTAAATTACTTATTTGCCATATGTAAATGGCAAATTTATGTATCTGTATAGATTCTCATCTATTTTCTCTATGGCTCTTCATATTTTTCATCTGTATCACTTTTTTCGTTGACTGAAGAAGTGGTACAGATTCTATTATTTCTGACAAACTTTAATAACAATTTGACAGGTACAGAATAATTTGAACAGTTTCCAAATTTGTGATACTGTGAGACATAATATACTAGAATGACTTAAAGATGGTATTCTTGATTTAGAGTTTAAGGCTATGAAATTAAAAGAAATAAGGTTGTAATGGTTGCCTTCTAATTAATATTTACTACTTCTGCATCTCAGAATTTGTAAAATTTATCAACCTTTGCTCATAGGACAAAGCTATACTATGAAAGTTGTATTGTCGAAGTCTTGACAGAGCTGTGCTAGGTAATGTTCATCAGGCTAGACTGAGATTTGCTTACTTCTAGAAAATGTGGTTAGTGCAAGAGTAGTTCTTCAGGGCACTACATAGGAATTATTTAGAGTCTACTGCAAAATGCAGAGGGTGCTGTGATCCACTTACTGTAAAATTTCCTTTAAACTCTTAAAATAGAATTTGGAGCAAACCGTCCTGCTTGCCTGCCCCTGACATGTTAGCAGTACTGATCATAGAGTCAAAGAGAAATGAGAGGCTTGATCTATGGCCAGGAGACGTTTGGCACCTTGCAAGATCAGGTTGTGCAAACATTCATCCAACCTTAATTGTAGGAGTCTGGTGGTTCCAAAATCAGAGAGTCTGGAGCTTGATTATGACACTTGTCACTTCCACAAGCTTTTGGAGTGACTTAAGTTATTCAGCTAGGTTGTGCTGTGGCTTCCATATTTACAAAATACGGATAGTAATATTTACCTTGCTGAAACATGCTTTAGTCACTGTCTGCAAAGTAATTCTGAGAACCTGGGTTGAAATTTCAGTGAGTGCTGCTATTTAATATGTTGAAGTGTGATTTGCTGGTTTTCTTTATAAGGCACAGATGCTCCCCAAGAAACAACAGTAATTTCTTTACCTCAAGGAGCTGATGCCACGCATACAGCAGACACACCACAACAGTGAGCTCTGCTGTATGACCTACAGTGAGTGGGTGTGTGAAAGCCAGAGAGATAGCATTTCCTTTATAGACATACACACCCTCTGACCCAGACTAGAGAAGAATCTGCTTTGCAGAAGGTTTGCTTCAAGGGATTTTCCACATGTATTTTATTATGTTAAAGCTGATAGTGGTGACAAGTTGCACATTAAGTAACTGTTTCTTCAAAAATGTGCTGTTTATATTCTCTTTAGGAAAAGTGATGTAATACTGCATTTCTCAGATAAACGAAGTAATTTGGTTATAGAATATGTTATTATTGCATATGAACCTTGGTCTCTTCTGCCCCATACGTACTCATTTTAGGCCTCTGGCTTTATATGATGATTACCTGCATGTTTAGGGACAAATGTATTCATATTCACTAAGTTAGTAGCCAGTGGTTTCCACCAGGGAAATAAGTTTAGTATGCTGTTAGTAATTTGGTTTCGAAAATATCGGCAAAGGTCCTCAACATAACAGTCAGTGAAACATGTGGTCCTAATCATTCCCTTGAAAAGGAGACATGGTCTATTTTCCATTAGGAATGGTGCTTACAGCAAATGAGTAAATACAGAATGAAGTTTACACATGTATTATAGCTTTGGTGTATGTATGCATTCAAACATGCATGTACGTGTGTATGCTTAGGCATATTCCCAGTGAGTGTAACATGATGACTGTTGTAACACAGCCAGGCTTACAGAACAAGTTGGTTGGTAGAAGAATTGGAAAATGCAGCTGGTTTTAAAATATTTTAACTTTTTTTTTCCCCTGCCAGCAGAGTTCAAAACTTACATTTACAGCATGTAATTGGCATAGAGGAGCCACAGTAAAATTTCTTGCAGAGGTGTTGGGATTTTATGAACTCTTAAGAGCTACATTAACGGCAAGAAATGCAGCCTCCACTCCTTGCCGCATGCTGTACCAGTATACAGAATCAGAGCCCAGTCTTGGCTGGACTGGTCACATGGAGCATGGCTTTGGAGAACAGAAGTAGAGAGATGTGCCCATTGGTAGTCTCCAGAACTACTTTGTAGGAGCTGTGTTATCCCACTAAATCAGGAAGGCACCAAGGGGCTTTCTGTTGGCACCTTATCATCTTCCCTCTTTGGAGAAGAGGGTAGCTATGGTGGCTGGCAGAAATTCAGTCTGGTTTCCCCCTTAGCCTTCTGGCAGCCTTCCTGCTGTTGTGCACAGAGCTTCCTAGGGGCAGAGCAGCAAAGCAGAGAAGTACCACCCATAACCTGCATTCCGTGTTGCTGGGTTCCTACTGCACGTTGGAGCAGGGGCCTGGGTGTTATTTCCACTTTCTCTGGTTTTAGCTAACTTGGTCGTAGTTGTCACTCCAGCATTCATGAGATAAAAACTAGGGGAGAATGCAGTACTTGTTTCTGCCATAAGCCCATTTTACGTAGGCCAGCTATGAAGCAGAATGTAAACTACAGCTTTTCTAGAAAAGTGTTCTTGCTTCAGCTGGATTCGCTTCTGAGGTAGCCTGTTCAAACCTGACCATTGGAAAATATTCCTCCTTCATTGTCTGCTAGGCTTGGCAGTGTCTGCATTGTTACATCTTTAATCAGTCTTGGGCATTTCTTTGTGTTTTAATCTGTGTAGACAATTACATATGATCTCAGTAATTGCTAACCAGGAACTTCCTGAGTAGTATGTTTGCAAGAGAAGAATTCACACTGATGAATGCTAAAATTTCATTCACAGAATTTTGGAAGTCATTGAAGAAAGGAAGTTTCATTTCTTTCACAAGCACTGAAGCTGCTTCATATTTGACTATAAGTAAATTCATGAGCTGGATTTACTTAGTTTTATTATTCTCATACACTGTTTTTCGCTGTGATTAGAAAAAACAGATCAGAACCAGACCTGTATTTTTCAAAGCTTTATGTGTATGCTTTATATCAAATAGTTTAAAATTTAGCATCTTCTTTTTTCTTTTTCTTTCTTTCTTTTTTTTTTTTAAGGTAGAAATGTACATTAATTAAAGTTAAAGTATGGTTTCCAGGAAGACGTCAATTTTCCAGGCATCAGGGTGAATTTTTGTCTTCCTTTTCTCTCTTGTGAGCTTTCTACTTCAGATTTAATGGCATGCTAAATCTGGCATTTCTGGAATGGGCAGGTCCAAGGCTGCAATATCAAAATTCTTCAGGGGTGACAGCTTATGTTGAGAGTTTTCTTCCCCACTAGACGGAGTTTAGTGGCACAGATTCCTAGCCATGTAAGGGGCCTGGTTTTGCTGTGGCTTTTTCCTTTCCCTTGCAAGTACTGTATTTCTTCTGAAGGGTAACGCAAACATTTCACCAAGTTGAACTTGGTCTTCATGAAGCTTCACTGCTGCAATGTAGTGTGATGTAGATGTGAAAGCTGTTGCTCCAATGACACACTGTTACATAGGTGGCATATGTAATACAGTCCCACAGCTGGCGACTAAATATGTACCCACCCTTTACTATTTCTGTTTCAACATCAGGGAGCAATTGTAACACGTATCAGTTCCTGCCTGTAATCTAACAAATCATTCAGCCACCATACACATTGGTCAGGTACCATTGTTGCCCACCCTGGTGTAAAGATAGGGTATGTTTAGCTGTCGTGCAACTGCACTGCAAGCTCTACTATGGATGTGCATTCCCTGTGTCACATTTCTGAGGCTGAAATCATTATTACCTTAAGGTTCTCCAATTTCTATTGCATTTATGCAAAGTTGTGCATCTGGTACTTTTGGCACTGTTTAGTTACGCAGGTTTTCCTGCAGATTGTCAAGATAAATCTCTCCTTTTTCCTCTGACACTTGCTGTACTGTCATCACTGATCCCCAGTCTTGTGTGTTATTCATGGTCTTGTTTTCAGATGAGGGAGGACATTAATTCTCAAAAATAAATGTATTCTTATAAGCTTCACTCAAGTCAACATTCACTGTTCAACAAAATTGCTTGGGCTTGTCCATAACTTCGACAGGACTTTCAGCATGTACTTAAAATACTTAAGTGCTTAACTGAATGGATCTAGATAATGTGAAAGCCATGAAAAGACATCTTAGTGGGGAAGCTGGGTTTTTCTTTTTATATTTCTTTTTTTTTTTTTCCTCTTGTGGTGTTCATCCTGGGAATAACATTTACCACTTCATATTTTATATATTTTTTCTCTATATATGTATACTTATATGTATGCGTGTATGTATATAACAAATTATATATATAAATTATATATATAAATTAGATTCCTCTGCTAGCAAGTTGTTATTATAACTTTAGCTGTGCTATAACAGAAAATTTATTCTCCCTTTACTGTTTAGCACACTGTACATTCTCACGCTACTGAGCTGTGGATGATTTTAAAAAACAACAAAAAAATTGCTGTTACCTTAGCTTTTCAGAAAGAGTAATGTGGAAGCCACACATGTTCTCCTCTATGTCTGCATATTGGCTCTAGTGTTTCACTTGAGTGTATCCATTCTAGTATATGGTTATCTATCTCTGGGCAAACTGGGGAAGGGGATCAACAAGTTAAAGTAGATGGGAGGAGACATGAGCTGTTATCAGTCCCCGATGCATGGTAAAAATATCTCTTTGTATAGATCTGTTCCTGAAGTTTAGGAGATTCAAGTTGTAGCTAGTCTGTGGAAGAGCTATTTATTTTGTAGACTTCACCAAAATATCCACTGTGAGTTAAGTTAGTTCAAAGGCATCTGAAAGGGGCCGAGCACCAGATTTTCAGAGACAACGGAAAGGTGATAGTTTTAGACCAACTAATAAAGTTAGTTTGAGGAAACTGCAAGGAAAATGCATCCTCAATCCTTGCTGAAATCAACAGAAGCTGTCAGTGTTCTGCTTCTCAAAGTCAGGCCAGATTGTTACAGATTAAAAGAGAGATGCAAGTTCAGAAAAAAGATGCTTGAGGGCAAATGCTTCCCAGCCTAAGGACCGTGGGCAACATGTTGCCCTTAAGACCCTCTCTCTTGATAAGAAGAAATGCAAAATGAGGTAAATGCTTATAGTAAAGTATGTTATTCTTGTAGCTGGATACTTTTACCCAGAGGTCCAAAAAGATGCAGTTCCCTCCGTATTTTTGCAATTGCTTTTGTTATGCAGAAAATAATCCCAATTTACTTTGTCTAGTTGATATTCAGATTACGCTTACTAAACTGTGTCAAAATAGGAGAGAAGTCTTTGATGCTGTTCAGTGCCATTGAATAACATTCACAACATGGACAGCACAGTAGTTCCAGTTGGTGGAGAGAGCAGAACGTGTGGGCTGTGCTCAGCAGTAGACTTTCCACTCTGAAGGCTTTGAAAGAAATTGTTTTTTCTTTTTTTTGAGTGCAGGGAAAAGGTGAGGTAATGTGCCTTTCCCACTGACGCAAAAGTTGTGAAGTTTGCGTCACGTTTACTGTGGCAAAGAGTGTGTGGGGAGACTTACTGAGGAGCATCTGATGTGCAGTAACTTGTCATCATTTGAAAAGTTTTCGGTATGTCCGTGTGCAGTATTTTTTTCAAGTACTGGCTATGGCAATTCACATAACTTCCCAAAAAAGAGAATTTAGGAAAGCCACCTTTTTACAAGAAACAGTCCTGAGATCTATCTGTGAATTTGTATCTATCTGTGACTTTCTATCTAGAACAGTATATGCAAAGGAATGTCACAAAAAGGAACGCAAATGGTCTTGTAATGCAATTGTGTCAATTAAAGATGTGATGCAAAACACCTTCAGTAATTTAAGAATGTTTTTCTTGGTCATGGCTGCGAACTCAAAAAACAAGTTTCCAGAAGTTCTAACATGAAACCATATCTAGAAGCCAAAAGGTATTGCAAAGTAACCAAAAATATAGGTGGCTAGAGGGTAGAAAATTTTTAAGAAAAAATGAAAGTAAATCATAATGTAGTACTTTTTTTCCTCTGTTATCAAATGTTTGCTCATGATTTCCCACTTCACTGTTTTGACACCAATGTTTGATTTTTTTTTTTTTTTTTGGTGTTTCTGTGAACCAGTCAATCTTGAAATCAGCAAGGTCAAACTGCTGTGAGGTAAAAGTTTGCAAAATGTTGCTGATTTTTGGTTGTTCACTTACTAAATCATGGCAGTTTCAGTTTGGGTTTTACCATTTATTTTCAAATTTTCTTGCATCTGAAGCTTGAAGTAAAACTAAGAGAGTATGAAGAAAATGGCAGTAAGAGGGATTGGGGAATAAAAATACCCAGTCCTCACTCAGCTTTATAGTATATCTTTCTGCTGGATGCAAGTGAATCAAAACTATTCAAGGATGTAGCCAGTCAGTAGAGAATTCTGTGTTCTCAGTTCATGTCATGAAGGAAATGAAGAGAGAGGGCATGTTATGAAAACTCTGTCAGGCAGTGAATGTTTTATATGTTTTATATTTTATTCTTTTACTGTATTTGAATTGAGACTTTCAAATCTACTTTCCTATGAAAACCAGTGTCTCCAAGAGTTGACTTGACTGTCTAATGCTGGGCTGAAACTAGAAACCTGTGCTTGGCTTTTGGCTAATACATCACATAGTGCTGAGATGACGCTTCTGTCCAGATGGAAATATTCAGTTCGTTGTTCATCCATCGCGATCAGAATGTGTCATGGGGGTTAGCCTGTTTGTTCTATTTTTGTTTCTTCCCTTTTGCCTTCACAGTTAAATAGTTTTAAGTGCATAAATGATAACTAGGGCTTTATCCTAACATATGTCTGCCTGTGCAGTGTTTTTATCAGTAACACTCTTTTAGTAGGTTGAGAGGAGAATGTACCTCATTCCAAATCATAGTCTAGTGTCCACTGGGTTTGCATCCTGCTCCTTTTTATCTTCAGGCTATCTTTTCCCCCACCCCACCTTACTTCAAGGGTTTGATTACTGTATTTTGTTTTCCAGCGTAGCGATACAGACAGATTAATAGTGCATGCTATTTAAAGGACTGTGGTATCTGATGGATTAAGAATAAATCTGTCTGGGAATATTGCAGGTTCTGATGGTGATGTGCTGTTTGGCATTAGGAAAAATCACTTAATGGTGCACCCCAAAAGGGAAAAAGGTTTTAGTTAACATAAGAACATACAGCTAATTTTAGGATGAGATAGTAATTGAAGATGTGGTAGTTAATAGCTGTGTTTTGGGGTGAGAGGAAAGATAAGATAAATGCTAGGCAGGATTCTAGAGTTAGCTCACATTAGTAATGTGGTACAAAAAAAAAAAAAGCTTCTTAGTTTTCACTGTAATTTTTCCATGTGTTAACTACCATTCATGAGTTATCAGAACATAACAAGATTATTCTTTATGAAGATATGGACAACTTCTGTAAAATACAGTTTTCCCCTTGTAAACTAGGGACACTACTTCATAAATCAGTTGTTTTTAAAATGTATGCTTACATGTTTACTTGTATATACGTAATACTTATTATAACTAGTTATAATGACTCCCCCTTGGGAGTCAGTCCTGAAGG
>VXAL01019023.1:0-14437 GCA_013399475.1 Chauna torquata
CGGCTCCAAAAGGGACCCACCAGGAAAAAACTGCTGCACCCCCTGCAGGGGAACTTCTACTCCACTGTGGTCTCCTCCACGGCTTCATTGGCCTTCCCCCTGATTCTTACCCAGAAACCATCGCCATTATTAAGCTCAAGACAATCAAAACACTCCCTAACATACAAGGCTACCCCACTGCCTCTCCTTCCTAGCCTATCCCTTCTGAAGAGTTTATAGCCATCCATTGCAGCACTCCAGTCATACAAGTCATCCCATCATGTTTCTGTGATGGCAACATGTCATAGTTTTCCTGCTGCACAATGGTTTCCAGGTCCTCCTGTTTGCTGCCCATGCTGTATACATTGGAGTAGATGCACTTCAGTTGGGCTAGCAATGCCATCACCTTTTTGGGAGAGAAGCCCTAATTCCTGCATGACCATTCCCAGGCACTTTTGTGATTTCTAACCCAGCAATATCCCTTGAGCCTTTGCTGTCCCATGGTTCTCCATCCCCCACTTCTACTGGGACAGCAGACCAATGAACCTTACTAGCACACTGTCTCATAACCACCCCAAGGCTTGTCTCTGGCAAGCCTGGTTTTATCAGTTTTATCCCTTTCCCCCTTCAAATCTAATTTAAAGCCCTATCAATGAGCCCTGCTAACTCCTGTGCAAAGATCCTTTTCCCTCTTAGAGACAGGTGAACCCTGTCCATTGCCAGCAGACCTGGTGTCTTGTAAAATGATCCATGACCAAAAAACTCAAAGTTCAACCAACACTGGCAGTACCACTGCATATTCATAAATTCTGCTCTTGGCTATCCTGACCTCAGATGCTGGGAGGTATAAGTGGCCTGAGTGCATAATGAACCAGGTATAGCCAGCAAGATTAACTGTGATGAACTGGATTACAGTATGGATGACTGTTAGGCAGGTATGAATCACTTTGCAGCTCTGCATCCTGTTCTCCCTTCTCAATAGGCAGTACTAAAACTGAATAAGTAAGAAACAGAGCATCTTGCCTGTGTCAGAGACTTTTAAGACAGATGCTATGAACGAAGGTATTTATGCTGCAAGCAACAGTCTTCTTGGACAATTTTTAAGTCCAGTGTTGAGTAGGTAAGGACTTAGGCTTCCTTTATATTCAGAAAGAGTGCTTTCAAGGGCAAACATCCTTACAGTAAAGAGCAAGAAAATCAGAGGCAAGTCCACCAGAACACAGTGAAAGTTTGTGGAAACTAACCTCTGCTACTTTTTAATATCATATTATAATATTATTGATATTACTATGATGTTTATGATGAGGTAATATGGGTGATCTACCAGATTTGCCTAACCACCAGCTAATTCCATCACTTGTAAGTGGCTGTGCAACTTAAGATTTTATTATTTATTCTACATGGAAAATATGAAAAAGAGTCAAGTAATAAAGTCTTTTTTACCACTATGCACAGTATAATTCATTTTAATTTAGGCAAGGAGGATGTAAAATTCATCTATAACATTGCTTTTTTGATTTAATAGATTTATGCTCCTACTTAGCACTGTGACTTGATGTGTTCAGGATAAAAGGCAGAGAAGAATAGAGTTCATAGTCCTGTAGAGGTTTTAGGTTAATTTTGGGGGGTTAATTAGATTCTATGTAATTAAATGATTATAGTTATCTAAGTGTTTGCACCTGGGATTTTTAAAATTTTTTCACATGCAATTTATATATATTCCCACAAAAGTGACACCCAAAAAGCCAAAAGTCTTTGTTATCTATTTCATCGTTTTTGTATTCATCAGAAGTAAACAACTAAAGAAGCATCAAGGTGACAGAGAAAATGCCCTTTATTTCTTAGGAATGGATGAATGTCCAGCTCCCAAAATGTTTCTTTAGACCACATCTGACATGCTGGTTCCCTTTAGTCTGATTTGGCATCTCATGGCACCTGTACAATTATTAACAATTACTCTTTTAACAGGAAATTAGATGTTGTCATCAAGAAACAAAAGCAATAATAAGCAAATAAAGACCTATATAATAATAAGAACATCTCAATAAAAAAAAAAAAAAAAACTAAATAAAAAAAAAAACATATCAAAAAAAAAAAAAAAAACTAAATAAAAAAAAAAACATATCAAAAAAAAAAAAAAAAAGCTTCAAATTTTGTCTGAAAGGGGGTATTTATATTTCAGAAGACTAGTTCTACATCTTTCATAGTACCTTCTACAATTTTATATAGCTGCTGAAGCACAGTACATACAACAGCTCATTAGCCATTTAAAACTGTAAGGATTCCACTCCTATCTTCAGTGGGGACAGTTGATACTTCATTATGGTTGAAATGGTGGGCCTGAAGTACATTATAGATAACCAAATACTGTAAATTAGTCTACAGAATATTTAGTGACCTATGAATTGGTGAACCAGCTCCATACAAAGTTTACCCATGGCTTTCTTCCTGCCCTCCCCTACGGATTTCTCTCTATCTGACTCTCTTAAAGGCAGGCATGCACACAGAAAAAAATGCTCACTCCTTCGATTCCCCTGAGCTTCTCCTAAAGCAATGCTAATAACTCCTCCTTATTCTACATTCACAGAAAAAGAAGCAGCTAGCACCTGATGAAGGAGAACAAAAGAATACAAGTACAGAAGAATTCATATGGAACTTTATTGCATGTATTATCCTTGAAAACCACTATTAAAAAAAAGGGGGAGGGGGATTATACTGGGAGGAGAGAGTTTTACTTTTCTTTCACTATGAATCCACAGATTCTGTAGGGTTAATAATCTGCATCCTTCTGCTGAAAGCAAGTATAAGGATCTCAGAGACATATAGCATTCTCCTCCGCTACCTCCCTTTTTGTTATGAAAAAGGAAGATAGAGGCCTAAATTACTTTTCACCCAGTCCACACAAAGTATAAATTCAGAGATGAAATAGAGCTGAGAAAGTTGATGGAAAGAGTTTCATATTAATTATCAGAAAAGCAGATGGCTGTGAAAAGCCTTCTAAAATCCAGTGCTCTTCAGCTTTAATCCTTTTACGTCGTCAGTTCTTGGCACACCAAATGAATGATTTAAAAAAGAAAGAAAATGAGAAGACAGAATTATAAGATGGGACAAGAGAAAAGAAGTGTGATACAACTGCAGAAGGAAGTAAGAAAGTGGAAAAAAGGTAGAAAACTAGAAAGACAGTCAAGATAATTTATAGGAAAAGGATCAAAGGATTAATACGAAGTGTTGAGAAGAAGGTGAGAAATGTTGGTGGGTATTGGTGAAAAAAAATCAGGGAGAGGACCAATTGAATGAAGCAGAAAAATCTTTAGTGTTGCAAATTGAGACAGAGTGAGAGGACAAGGGAGAGAAAAGTAGACAGAGATATAAAATCTTAAAAAAAAAAAATCATTTAAGCCACTATATGAAAATGAAATTAATAGACTTTTATGAAACTACTGGAAAAGTAAGTAAACATAATGAAAATTACTGATATAATCAGTAGCTGTTCATAGCAGTAAACATATGGCCACAATATTCAATCACTACACTGTAAATAAGACAGGTGACATTTGTGGTGCTCTGGTTCAAGAATGACATCTAGCAGGAAAGTCTGAATATATTTCTAATTGGAAGGATCTGGTCCAAAGCCATTTGTTGCAGCTGAAACCTTTGAACTGACTTCAGCTGCGGATTACATACTAACTACAAAGCTGCTGCAGCACAATCTATGGGGCAGACCATTAGCTACTTTAGGTTGTCAAAACTCCATTTGTATCTCAAAACTCCATTTGTACCTCAAAACTCATATGGTGATTTCTCTTTCAGTTAAATCAATCTGTATTTATTCTATACAAACGCCACAGTAGATTAAAAAAAAAAAAAAAAAAGCATAATTAGAATTACTATGCATACTTTCAAGCAAGCTTGGACTCCACAGTGGTATCCTGCACAAGCTGCAGGTGAATCTCTGCTCTGCCACCTGCAGCACCTCCCCCCCTCCTTCTTCACTGACCTTGGTGTTCACAGGGCTGTTTCTTTCACTTCTTTTTCTCCTCACACTGCTGTGCAGCAGTTTGCTTTTTCTTAAACGTGTATTCTCAGAGGCACCACCAGCTTGCCACTATAACCAATCCAATAGACAATCAAAATTCAGTACTCAAGAAAGCTCCCTACCGTATTTCATTCCTTAATATTGCCTACAGCTGTCATCCTTGCTGAGAACATCCATTCCTTTCCTCTTTGTTCTGAAACAAAGAGGCACTGAAAATCCTTCTGTTAGAAAGAGAAGTAGGATAGAGAAAGTCAGAGGCAAAGACCGAGTAGACAGATGGCCCACAGGGCCATAACTGGATTAGAAAAAAAAATACCTCACAAAGCCATCAGTATATTGGTAATTATCTTTGCTATTAATAATTAACAAGAATTAATAGTGTATTGCAGTGTCTGTAGCAAGGTGTGCGCAGCAGGGGAGCTTCAGGGGTGGCCTCTGTGAGGCGAGGCAGGGGCTGCCCCGTGCCGGACACAGCTGGTTCCAGCCGGCTCCAACAGCCCCACCACAGGGCATGGCTGGGCCCAGCAGCCACCCTGGTGGCGCCTCTAATAAAGCCTATGTAAGAAAGAACAAAATGTGTGTGAATGAAGAAATAGCAAAACAGCAGTGTGAGGCATGAGGGGAAAAAAAAAAAGAAAAAAGAAAAAAAGAAGTGAGAAACAACTCTGCAGACACCAAGGTCTGAGAAGAAGGAGGTCAAAGAGGTGCTGTAGGTGTCAGAGCAGTTATTCTTCTACAGCCCATGGGGGAGACCAGGGTGGAATAGGTGGATGTTCTCTGCAGCTTTTGGAGAGGACCACATCAGACAAGTAACCAGTTTGCATCCTGTGAAGGATACCACACCAGAGCAGGTGGACATTCCCTAAAGGAACTATGGCCTGAGGAGAGACCATGCTGCAGCAGTCATATCCTTATGGTCTCCGTGCATGGAGAGGACCCACAATGGACAAGGGGAAAAGTGGTAATAGGAGTAGCAAAGGGAAGCTATAACCAACTGACTGCAACCCCCCATTTCCCATCTGTCTGGCACTGCTTAGAGGGGGAAGGATGTAGAAGCATAGGGAATGAAGGAATGAAGTTGAACCTGTGAAAAAGGGAGGAGATGGGAGGAAGGCATTTTAGTTTTTGTCTTTGATTCTTACCATCCAAATCTATTTTAATTAACAATAGATCAAATTATTTTTCCCCAAGCCTGTATTGCCTGTGACAGTAATTTGTAAATGACCTCTCTGTCCTTATTGTGACCTACAAGTTCTTTTGTATTTTTTTCTCCCCATGTTCTGTGGTGGAGAGTGAGTGAGATAGCAGCTTGGTGGGCATCAGGCAGCCAGCAGAGTTCATCCCACCACAGCACCATATAGTTATATAGTGCAACAATGAGTACTTGTATGTTTCCACCTGTCTCTTGTGTGTATGCCTGGTTGATCTCATTCTGGGAATATAAACGCATGTATTAGAGATCAAGAAAGCATTTAGACATGTTTCTTCTCTGCTTTGTATTATACAGAGGAATCCAAATCTTCATTTCCATGTACAAGGCACAAGAAAAATGTGTCCCCCAGCTTCACACATACTCCCACACCTGAAGTCAAATTTATCTCTATTTTTAGAATGACATTTAATATTGGTTGCATAATTAGTGCGTAATGACCAATTTGGAAAAGTAATGTGAAATGTCTTAAGCCTGATTCTCTGCTGTGTTGTCCACAGTGTGATGAAATGCACAATGGCAAGGAAGACAGACCACAAAGAAAATGAAAAGTAACAAAATGCGGTTTCCCATCTTCAGCTGCTAGCTGTGTTTCTCAATTAGATACCATAAAATGTTCTATATGAATCTGAGTGATAACATTATTAACACACTGCTAAATTAAAAATGATTTATACTGGTTATCATAAATGAGAGCAAAATATTATTACCCATCAGGGGAAGAAAGACTGTCTTTTCTTCAAATATGTTCAGCATGCCTAGCATAATCCCTGACTGGGGACTTTACACATTACTACAATTCAAATATCAAATCATAATAATTATGTTAGAGAATTAAAAAACAGTATTGGGACTAATTTTGTATCCTTCCACTTGAAAATACAAGCTCCCCTAGTTATCTTCAGTCAAACCATTCAAGACTCAGAGGGAGCCATAAAAGGAACTAAAAATAACCTTATATAGCTTTTCTAGGCATAAAAATGTCATACTTTCACCTCAGAATCTTCCTGGGACAGAATTAAATTGTGTGTACATCCCACCTGGACAATGAATAATTTTCTTTTTAAAACCTTCTTTCTAGAATTAGATTTTATGTACAATTAGGAATAAATGCACATAATCATTTTTAAACATTGTATGGGCTCATAAATAATGTGGTAGTCTGAGCAGTTGTCAGTTACGGGTGCATGAGCGCAAGGAGTCATAAGATGGTTAAATGGCAAATATTCATAAGGCTAAGAGTGAGTAAAGCTCTTCGGTAAAGGTGTGTAAGTAGATATGTTTCATATTAGGCTTCAGACCCTGACTGTGTTGACTTTATCCATCATAATTAAACTGATTTTACATGAAAACAGAGCATGCTTTTGTGTTAAACCATGATAACCTCTATGTAATAGCTCAAAGTTTAAATAGAATGATAATGTGATTTATGTTTTTTTAAAGATAAACTTTTACTTTCTCCATGTGAAGGCTAACTGAGCACTGGGTTTACACCCTCGTTTTCCATTACTATTAGTCCTTTGAAATAGTGAAGTTATGGCAACCAAAAAGGTTTATGGTGAAGAAAATTAACCCCTTAGTGGAATTCTGAATTTTGCAATATTACTATGCCCTCAAAACATAATGGCAGAAAACACTTCAAAATTAATATATTCATTTTCAAGGCTAAATCATGTTCTAATATTAGTTATTTATCAATACTAACAACAAAGTTGTAATAATCATGGAAAAATAATCCAGAATCATGTAGTTAAGAAAGCAGGTAGAAAAAAGCAAGACAAAAAAAATCACACAATATGACTACAAAGGACAATCTAATGCTGTAAACACAAAACAAGAAATACTTCACACATTTATGCACCCTGGCAATTTTATCAATATCTCAGTTTTCCTTCTCATTGCATTTTGTACTTCTCAGAATGAATTTATATTCTTCAATTCTGTTTCATTTCCATTTTGAAAAAGAATTTCCTGCATGAAAATACTCCGGAAAGATTTCAAAGGTTAGCTTTACAATAGTGATATTTTCAAATCAAACACAGTTATTGCAATACATTCTGCATTGGATTATGGTACTTTTGCATCTAGATTACCTTCAAATTAGTTGTATTGAACAGTTTTATCCTGCCAGTACAAATTAGACATGACTATTGTGCTAGGTTTTATGATTCCATAAATAGTGCAGAAAATACTACAAGTAAGCATGTCTTTTCAGGATGAATACTACATACAGTCTTACTAGCTTCTCCTCCTGCCAAGACTAATAGAAGTACTTAGATTCTCTATGAGATGAAAATGTTGAGATGGGAGAGGTGATTTTTAGCAACCTTGAAAAAACATGATCATTGCTGAAAAGAAAATCTACTATTTTACATGCAGACTGGGTGATAGAAATGTTTGAGTGGGTTATTTACATATAGAGCACTGCATTTATTCATTGATTTCCAATTACCTTGGATTGGAAAGCTCGATCTATTTTGGGGTGCTTCTGTTTATTTGTTTATTTGTTATTTGACAAGGCATGGGCAGGGCCAGGCGTAACAGTGGCAGATTTAAACGCGGTGTAACCAGCACCAACAGTCACTTGCCAAGGCAATCAGCTCCAGTGCAGGCGGGTTCTGCAGCTGAGTAGGGGATCGCAGTGTGGGGCTTTCCTAAAAGGCAGCCCTAGGGAGTGATAGCGACTGGGGTGGGCTTACAGGTCATGGTGCATCAACCAGGGAGTGGCATAGCAGTTGGTGGAGGAAGGCACACAGGGAGGACGCTGTCACTCTGCCACTTCAAATGGCAGTTGTAACCCTGTTGCCAGGAGCTCTAGTCATGGTGTCCACCCAGCAGAAAGCCATGTCCTCTGCATCCCCTGTGGCCTCTCCAGCCACAGGAAGTGATGCAGCTACACAGACAGAGCTCCCAAGGGAACATGCAACCACTGGGGTCTCAAGCTGCAGGGTGTGCCCCAGTTTTCTGTCAGTGTCTGATGGCAGCAGTGAGTGCACCTGTGGGAGGTGCGCCCAGGTAGAACTGCTCAGCCTGGTGACAGAGCTTCAGGAGGAGGTGGGCAGGCTGAGGAGAGTCAGAGAGTCAGAGGAGATTGACTGGTGAAATCATACTCTACCATCCCTGAGACAGATGCATCAGCCAGCCAAACACAAGAAACGGAGGATCCCCTACCCTCTTGCCACCAAGCAGAAGGAGGGGACCTAGGAGACAAGAGGTAATGGAAGCAGGTTTCTGCTTGGGGCAGCAGGCAAATCCCTTCCCTACCTACCTCACCTTCCCAGGTGCCCTTACACAACAGGTATGAGGCTCTGGAACTTGATGGACGGGCAAACGATGATGTGGACTAAGGTCCATCCAGATTGGAGAGGTTGCCAGCGCAGGTCAGCCTACCTCCTATAAAAAGGTTGTTGTCAGAAGTGATTCCCTTCTGAGGGGAAGAGAGGGACCAATATGATGACCAGACCCAACTCATAAGGAAGTCTTCTGCCTCCCTAGGATCTGGGTAAGAGATGTTACTGGAAAACTTAGTAGCCTGGTACGGCCCTCTGGTTATTATCCATTATTGGTTTTTCATGTTGGCAGTGATGAAGTAGCAAAGAGAGTCCAAAGGCAATCAAGAGCGACTTTAGGGCTTTGGGGCAATTGGTTAAAGGATCAGGCGCACAGGCAGTACTTTCCTCTATCCTTCCAGTACCAGGGAACAATATTGAAAGGAACAGGCTTATCAGTATGTGGCTGCAAAGCTGGTGACACCAGCAGAATTTTGGGTTTCTCAGTTATGGGATGGTCTACACAACACCAGACCTGCTGGCGCCTGATGGGATACACCTTCCTCAGAGGGGGAAAAGGATTTTTGTGCAGGAGTTAGCAGGACTGATCAATAGAACTGCTGGAGAGCAGTCCCACAGAAAGGGATCTGGAGGTTCTGTTTGACGGCAAGTTGAATATGAGCCAGCAGTGTGCCCTGGCAGCCAAAAGGGTCAACCGTGTTCTGGGGCGCATCAGGCACAGCATTGCTAGCCTTTTGAGGGAAAGTGATTGTCCCGCTCTACTCTGCGCTGGTGCAGCCTCACCTCAAGCACTGTGTATAGTTTTGTGCACCACAGTGTAAGAAAGACATAACACTATTAAAGAGTGTCCAAAGGAGGGTTACAAAGATGGTGAAGGGTCTGGAGGGTAAGATGTATGCAGAGTGGCTGAAGTCACTTGGTTTGTTCAGCCTAGAGAAGAGGAGACTGAGGGGAGACCTCATTGCAGCCTACAGCTTCCTCACAAGGGGAGTAGAGGGGCAGGCGCTGATCTCTTCTCTCTGTTGACAGCGACAGGACCTGAGAGAATGGCATGAAGCTGTGACAGGGGAGGTTCAGGCTGGGTGTTAGGAAAAGGTTCTTCCCTGAGAGTGTGGTCAGGCACTGGAACAGGCTCCTCAGGGAAGTGGTTACAGCACCAAGCCTGCTGGAGTTCAAGAAGCATTTGGACAATGCTCTCAGACATAGGGTCTGATTTTGGGTGGTACTGTGTGGAGCTAGGAGTTGGACCCAATGATCTTGTGGGTCCCTTCCAACTCAGGATATTCTATGATTCTATTCTATGATTCTATGATTTTATTTTTTATTTTTGAAAGAAAAATTGTTGTGGTTTAGCCCCGGCCGGCAGCTAAGTGCCAAACAGCTGCTCGCTCACTCTCCCCAGGTGGGATGGGGAGAGAATCAGAAAGGTAAAAGTGAGAGAACTCATGGGTTGAGATAAAGACATTTTACTAGGTAAAGCAAAAGCCACGTGTGCAAGTAAAGCAAAACAAGGAATTCTTTCGCTACTTCCCATGGGCATGCAGGTGTTCAGCCACTTCCAGGAAAGCAGGGCTCATCATGCGTAATGGTTTCTTGGGAAGACAAACACCATCACTCCCAATGTCCCCCCCTTCCTCCTTCTTTTCCCCAGCTTTATTGCTGAGCATGATGCCATATGGTATGGAATATCTCTTTGCTCAGTCTGGGTCACCTGCCCTGGCTATGTCCCCTCCCAGCTCCTTGTGCACCCCCAGCCTGCTTATTGGCAGGGCAGCACAAGACGCTAAAAAAGTCTGTGGCTCTATATAAAAACTACTCTGCAGCAACCAAAAACATCACCACTATTTTCATCAAAAATCCAAAACACAGCATTGTGTGAGCCTCTACGAAGAAAATTAACTCTTCCCAGACAAAACCATGACAAAAATCTTTGTAATTTTAAAAGGAAATGAATATATGCGATCTCCTTGAGGAATACCTTTTGTGTGAGCTTTCTTTTTTATTTATTTTTTTTTAATTTAATGGTTGTCACATTTGAAGTTATAATACTCTGAGACTTTCTTAAAGCATTCAGTCTTTTAGTTGCAAATCATGGGAATTAGGCAGTCCTGAAAAATGTAAGGACTGATTTTCTATTGCCTTATGACTTGTATAATCATTTCCACCTGTAAAAAGAGAATGAAATGTTATTTTCTGCAGAACAAGTTTTTTTTGGTTGTTTTGTTTGTTTGTTTGTTTGTTTTGTTTTCTTTTTGTTTGTTTTATTTTGTTTTCAGTTAGTTATATAGGAATAGTATTTTCCATCCACTTTGAAATCCTCTGCCATAGTCACAATGAACACTTAACCTGAAGGCAAACTTGTAAGATTTTAGACATTGATAAGTCCAGCACTTCCATGGTATCCATTAATATGTCTTTGCTGTTTGACTTAGGTACTGACTTGTAGAGAAAGTTATGGCTAAGAGAAGCTGAAAGGAGGTACATAAGCAGATACATAACTCATACAAATATATATATGTATGTATATGCATGAATTTGTCAATATTACTTTCACAAACTCCCTCCCTGATGTATGCAGTTTTCCACCACTGTCAAGTGCCTGCATCTTAAGGTCTAATCAATTGGAACATATACTTAGTGTTAGTCAATTTGCAGGGATACCATAGGGATGAATTTATCACAAATTGTTCATTGATTTCCATAATTGACATGTTTTCTCAAAATCATGCAAATGGGAATTATGTTACTAGTGGCTTCAGTAGTTAGAACTACTTTGTGTAAAAGAAAACAGTATATATAAATTAGCATTAATGCTATTTAAAACAATCATTACTGTAGCTGTCTTTCTTGACTTTGATCCTACAGCACGAGTCATTGCAAATATCTGGAAACAGTGCATGCCTCAGCTATCTGCCAGTGTAGCAGAGCACAGGTTTCCATAGAGCCTATGTCCTGTCTGCCAGTGCCAAGGGCATGTCTTAGATATGCTAGGTCATTTAATTAACACTTGACAGTTATGGTGAGGTAATCAAACAAAGCCCATAGGCAATACAGTCAAGGAAAACTGTTCAGCTGACCAAACATATTTTATGGTGAGACAACTAACTTAGTAAGCTTCATTGTATTGATTAGAGGTTTGGTTCACTTGCCTTAACTTAGGAAGCTAGTGCCATTTCAGATCCTCTGGGGTAATTCAAAATGCCACATCAAGTTGGCAGATATGAGAGAGGACCCTCAGAACCAAAGATTTTGACAACCAACAGTGGAGGTTAGTCTTGGAACAGCTGAGTACTATAGGTGCCATAAAATTAGAAGAGATTAATCCTACCCCTAAATTTATTTGTTTTTCTATACTAAATACTTAAATCCAATAATAAAAAGCTTATTAGAAATAAAAGAGGCCATACATCTCTTCCATTTTAGAAGAGTGCTCTAAACACCAAGTTATAAAATCAGACTTACATATGCTCACAGGCCAAGTTAATATTTAATTACTTTATGCATAGTGGAGCAGCTTTGGCAGAAGGGATTGAGAGGATACCTTTCTCCTAAATAACCTTCAGACTAATAATTAGTTAATCTCAATGGAAATGCAATCTCATGTCTCTGAATTCATAAATTCAGGAATAAAGTGAACCTGTGTCTTTCATGCCCTTCATGATAGCTATCATGATGAACTCACTGGACAAAAAGGTGATCATAGTACCATCTTTTTTTTTTTTTTTTTTTTTTTTTTCTGGAAAAATCAGAAATAAATACCTCCCTGTAGCTTAGAAAAGTTCATATATGTTTCAGGGACTATGGTTTAAGGTATAACGTCATCAATTTTCCCTCTTGGATGGCTTTGTTAATCACTTTCTGAATTACTCTGTTACATTTTAAGTAGTACAGAGAACTCAAATTCCTGTTTACTTGTGAATCACATTTTCAATGAATGCAGATTGAGTTGACTACTTGACACATGCAGGCAATTGTTCTAGGCATTACTAGCTTGTATGAGTGTGTTTCCCTCCCTACAGTGTTTGCTACTCAACAATAATACAACATACACAGTGTCACAAGGTTCTGATTGACTGCTCTTGAACAGCTTAATTTATGTTTTAGGAACCAGCAAGTTTTTAATCAGTAATAAATTACTCATTTTTAAGATGTTTTTCCCCACTATAATATTTTTACTGTATATAATACAAGGATTATGCAATTCATATGCATTTTTCATATGCAATTTCTGTTGTGAATTTCTAGACTTACTATCAGAAATTTATTCAATATGTAGCTTTGGTTGAAGTCACTGGCAAAATAAAACCTGGTTTGTGAAATAACACAAAGTATTTTTAATACTCCTTTCCATATGTTAAATGTAATCTTGTAACCTAATGATCCTAATTCTTCTGTGCCTAACACACCGTGACTATTTGCATCTACACAAAATGATTGTAAAGTGAAAGAAAGAATATGTTATCTCGATCTGCTAGTGTTTACACTTACTTTGCTCAGGAATAAAAAACTACCTAAGACAACAGAAGATTATGTTCCCTGTATCTGATTCTGTAATATCTCCTAAGAATTTCTATTAGATCTTGTAATAATGGATGAGAAAGATGGAGGAACATTAGTCATGATTGTCAGCATGCAAGGAATCACAAAGGCAAGGTATTATATCCATATTTCCTTAAGATAAAAATAGTTTCTTTACACTAGAGCTTGTGAAGATCGATCACTGAGCCAAGCTATTATATGAAAGAGATTTTCAAAGGTATAAACAATTTTATGCTACCAGCTCCCATTTACTTTCAGTAAGAGTTGGGCACCTGACTGGTCTCTGTGTCTTTTGAAAGCTTGTTGCACTTTTGTCCTGCACTACTCTCCTGTCTACTAAATAAAATTTGTCACTTTTATGATCAGTTCAGGTAATTTTGGACAATATTAACTAATGTACTGGCATATATTTTAAGATTGTTATAGGAGTATTCCATGTAAACAACAGTCTCATCTAATTCTGATAAAGAACCCTTCAGTGACAGGAATTGTATGAAATGTCTATTTTAATCTAATCCGCTTTAATGTGATCTGGTACTTCTGAGAAAGACTACTTTATGTCCATTTACTTACTTTGTTTCATATGCATGACTCAAGGGGATTGGTGAGCAAGCAATAATGTCAAGATACAGAATGTTCCTTAGATATCCAATGCAAAGAATACAAAGACCGTGAAAACCCTGTGATATAAGTAATATATAGGAATCAACAAAGATGAAAGTACAAGTAAAAAAAATTACCTACTTACATAGTTACATGGAATATGATACTAAGTAGCATATTGCATACATATTTAATCCCTGTAACATGTAAGCAAATACATAGGAAATAGCTTTTGCTTCAGCACATTAATTGGCATTGATTATTCTTTGACCATGTATGAGAATCTGTCAAAAAAAAAAAAAAAAAAGAGTTGATAGTCACTGAGGCAACAGGTCAGAGGGGTTGCAGATGAAGAAAAAAAAATTTGAAAATTAATCAGCTGACTTTCGACCCCTCGACATAAGAACAAGAGGAGACCTTGTGAAGGACGCAATGTTTTTTTTCCAATTAGGGTTGTTTTTTTTTTCTTTTCTGAGTTGCTACCTCCCTCTTTAACATTATCCAGCAGAAGGCTTACTTCATGTTGTGGTTTAACCTGGCAGGCAGCTGAGCACCACACAGCCATTTGCTCACTCTCCCCCCACCCCTCAACCCAGTGGGATGGGGGAGAGAATCATGAAAAAGAAAAAAGCTCATGGGTTGAGATAAAGACAGCTTAATAGGCTAGAAAAGAAAGGGAAAATAATGATAATAATAATAATAATAATAACAGTAAAAGAATATACAAAGCAAGTGTACCCAAGGTAATGCACAATGCAATTGACCACAACCCGCTCACCG
>VXAL01019023.1:24163-69650 GCA_013399475.1 Chauna torquata
TATTATAATTTCAATATCATCGTTTCATTTTAACAATCCTAAAATCTTTCATTTGAATGAAGTTCGGCGTAAAATTTACACAATGATAAATACAATTTTAATGGTGTTCTTAAATGTATACGTATATCTATATAAGAAATATTATCTAAAGAAAGCGCCTGATGCTTTTAAGTCATTATTATAACAAATTTCTTTTCCATTTTAGATATATATTTTTTATTACATGGAATGAAAAAAATCGTAAAGTGTTGAAATTTTTAGTGTAACAAAAGTTCTATTTTATAACTTTGAATATTGCAGATTTTTACTTCAGAGGCTTGTTCACTGCAGGGTTTAGTTCCAATGCAGTGCTGATTAGGAAGGAGGTGTGAACCCTGCTGAAGCAGAGTAGATTGCCTGTCATATGACATAGAGTACATATCACACAGTCAATGTTAATGGGGATAGAGGAAGTTAATGTTCCTTTTAGATTCCACTCTTGGCCCTTGCCCCTCATCTGCCAGTAATTGTATCCTTCGTTCACAGCATATATGCAGAATTAGAACAGCGTTTAGAGACTTTTAACTGCTTGTTTCCTTGTAAGCAAAGAATCAGCATATCTAAGCATAACATAACTGATGCAACTTGTTTGTATATGCACCACTATCCAAAATATATTGAAATACCCAATGTTAGAAGGGCTTTTGATAGCCTTGACCTATGGCATTCAGTAACAGACAGGAAATAAAAAAGTCAGTCACTAGAATTTTTATGACTTATACCTTTACAACACTGTGTATCATCATATATTTCTTTCCTACATTCTGATTAATTAAACTCATGCAAACCAAATGAAAAAAATAAGGTCTCATCAGTATGATCAAGGGCACAGAATACAGCTGGCCCTTTGGAAGACTGTGGCAAATATCTGCAAAGACAAAAAATCAAGTTTTCCTTTGGAATGTGGGGTTCTGGTCTTCAAGAGCAGAACAGGATAAGGCAGAATGCAGCTTACAGCAGACACTCATCACAATGTAACATATTAATAGAAATAATTAAATTATTCAATACAAGCTGTCCTTGCCTTACTAAAAGGTTAATGTTCAATGTCATTAGTTGACAGATTTTAAGAACAAAGATGGATTTTCATAGTAGTTCCAGACACCTTAACAGAATATACACATCCAGAAAGGAGTGACGGTCTAAAAATTCTAACAGGTTTAAAGATTTTTTCCTTTATGGGGAGAAAAATAAAAGAACATTTGTGTCTGTGGCACTAGTTTTAATCATAGCTCATCTTAAATCCCTTAATAACATCTTCCTCTAACTTCCGAGCAGTCCTGATTTTTACAGCATCAAGCTTAGTGTATACTCAAGAAAAGAAGGAAATTATGAAAAATCTTTCTGTTACACTAAAGTGCAAAAAAAACCCACCAGGATATATTAAGATTTACTATAAGTGTGAAAATAGGAGCAAACATTTTTGCAGCTTGTCGTGTTACCTGACTAGGGTATCTAGTGTAAACATAGCAATAGGAAAGCACAACAAAATTTTGTCACTGGGTTTAATCCATGAAATTCAATAAAACAAAAGAACAAACAGAAATAATGTAAAAGTATGATGGATTGTCAAGAAACTCTATCAAAAGCATAGTCATATCAGAGGTCCACCTCAATCACTATCCTCTCTTCTTTAGTAGTCGGAGGTTGCCTGTGGAAAAAGTATAAGAAAAAAAGTTATATATGTCCCTGGTTTTCCTCTAGGGATCAGCAGGTCAAAGACATCCCAAGTCAGAGATTCTTTTTTTTTTTTTTTTTCCTCCTGTTAATGGTCATTAATGGTTTGCCCCCCAACAGCATATGGTTTTGTACTTGCTTTTTGACTCCATGTGAATTTTTGGTTTCCACAATGTTCTTGGCAATGAGTTGCATAGCNAGTTGCATAGCTTAACTTTGCTTTGTATATATTTGTCCTTCTGTTTTCTTTCAACCTAAGAAATTTCCTTTGTCTTTTTTTTTTTCTCTTATGAGAAACTGAATATTCATTCTCCATTCTTTCTTTTTCTTTGCCACTAATAATTTCATAGACTTTATAGTAAATCTCTGTCATCTCTTTTCTGGTTGAAAAGTCCTTGTCTCCTTAATTATTCCTAGAGTGGAATCTTTTTTATTCTATTCAACAGCGGCTTTGTCACTCATTCTGTAACTCCTTTAGTTCTACTTTTTTGAAATGGAGATGCTAAAGATAATTGTAGTTTCCTCTATGCGGCTGCATCACATGCTTATATGTAATACACTAGTTTCTTTCCTTACTTCTTTGCTGATAACTTGTTAATAGTACATTTGCTTTTCAGTTCCTTTGTTATAACCTTACGATTTAATTGCTGAGTGATAATGACTGCCTAGGAGCTTATCATTGTGTATAATTTTTACTTCACCTACATAGAAATTCATCTACTATTTTATTGACAAATTACTGTATTACAAGGTTCTTCTGCAATTTTTTACAGACACTGTCATTCTTAACTCTGTGAATAATGTTATCAGCAAAGTTTTTCACCAACAAGGTCATTTTTACATTCCTTACATATCCAGTGTCAAAACTCATCATCAGTTCCTACATTTGACACCTATTTAGCAATTAGTTATTTATTTATGAGAAAACTTACCTCAGACAATTCACTAAGTTATTTTGGAAAGGCACAAAATACACAAATATGAGACAAAATATCTTAAGAAACCAATTAATATAAAGATGGTCACTAAAAACATGCAACAAGCTGGCACTTTAGCTGTCAGTGTAGGAAGTGTAGAAGTGAATATGCATGTGTTCAGCATTTTGGCAAAGGCAGTTTGCCATAAATTTAATAATTTTGGCAGCAAATGCAAATAAATGAAAAATATGAAATAGGTCATGATAGCTCTATTACTGCATGCTGCTTCTTTATCAACAGTTAAATGAGGATATTGAATCCACAAGAAAGACTGATAGACAACTTCTGATTTCAAAATTATTTTATCTTCTTACCAGAGGGAATATTAGGAAACAGTAACAAAATGTATCTACATCCTGCATACTTACTCTAACAAGTATAATATTAAAGTATTGTATTAAAAATAAAATAAAATAAAATAAAATAAAATAAAATAAAATAAAATATTTGCCAGAATTCATCTCATACAATATTGTGTTTAATTGCAGCACCTACTATCTGAACCTTGCTACCTCTAGTATCTTTCCACAGTGCCTGAAATGAGGCAAGTAAAAAAGGTGATTCAGATCTTTGATAAAACAATGAGTTCAATAGTTTGAACTCTGCTTAGAGGCCATTTATCAGCAGAATTCCCTAGGGGTCTATCTTGGATCCTATGCTGTTTAATATCTTTGTCAACGACCTAAAGCAGGAGGAGACAAACTACACCCTAATCGAGTTTGTGGATGACTTTAAACCCTGTGCATATATGTGTGTGTATGTCTGTGTGCAGTTAATGTGTGTGAGGGCACCGCTGACATCTAGAGCAACCTAAACAGATCCGTGGAATGAGTTGACAGTAACCACATGATAACCAAGTGCGAAGTCCTGCACCTGCACATAAAAGCCTCTGTTTTTTTTGTTTTGTTTTGTTTTGTACATGCAGGTTGAAGATTGCTTCTCTGATTAGTAGTTCTGCTGGGAAAGGCTTGGAGATCGTTTTGGGGATCCTGGTGCCCTGGCAGCAATGAATCCTAACAGTTTACGGGGCTCCATTAATATAAACACTGGGCTGTCATTATTCTCCTTTACTCAGAAATCATTAGCCTGAATCCAGAATACTGCACCCATGTTTAGTTACACTATACAAAAAGACACTGATAAACTTGAGCTAGTCCAGCAGAGAGCAGTCATTTAAAAGAATTTATGAATTTTAGTAGCTGAATCTCGTTATGATATTGAACCCTCCAAGAGGAAAAAAACAGTACATAGAAATGATCAAATCTGCTGATACGATAACAGAAGGTGATCCATGTCTCACAACTGTACAGGAATGCTGTGAGCACAACTGCTCAATAGACCTGAAATTTAGCATTGCCGTGCAACATCATTCCAAATTCACAGCTAGCCTTGGCTACATAGTGTGCTTGAATGTACAACAATCTAGCACCATGGCATACTTTAATGTATGACTGTGGTGTAATGCTGGGTGATAATGAAAATACTTGGCCCAAATCTGATAATCTCTGTTCAAGAAATTCATCTGAGCAATAAACACTACTGTTTGCCTTCTCAGCTGGTGACTAAAATGAGTCACTTACTTGAGGTGCTTTGAAAATATTATGGGATATTTTGATTTTGGCCTTACTAGTGAATGAAAGGCAGATTTTTCTGTTGGCACTCTCATTTTAAGGTTATATACTAAATTTACAGGTCTGTATTAAAAGTATAAAATGCACCTCAACTAAATGTTACATTTAGATTGGTCAGCTGGGTATTTCACTTTCAGGAGTGCTGCTTCCTTCAGCCTCGCAGACACTTCTTTCAGCACTTCTACCAACATTGTAAATGACATAAATGGACTGACAGTACTTCTGTTTGGGCTGGAGAAGGCAACTACTTTCTTCTCTCTCTTTTTTCCTTGCACAAGCAGCAATTACACTGAGTATATATATATACATATATATATATATTTAGGTGCTCAAAATTCAGAATGGAAGTGCATAAAATTCAGAATGGGTTAATCAGGCTAGGTATTAATATAGGCCTTCTATCAACTTAGTCTGCCTGGTTATATTTCATTCAAGGCAAGTTTCACAACATCAGTCAGAAGTCTCTGTCACTCTCAGGTTCTAAGATTAAGCTGTGGTAATTTATCTATGTTTAAAAGAAATTGCAAACTTTAAACGTGTCAGCCATTAAAGCTCTGAAGTTGGAGGGAAAAAAAAAAAAAAAATGGAGCAATTTTTGTTTGGTTATTTGTTATAGACCAGTTAGTGTGAATGGAGTTATGCCAGCTTAATATTTGTTGAATATATGACCTACACAATCTTTAGAAAATTTAAAATTGAAGTACAGCTGGCTCTTCAAGTAGAGATGTCATTACAATAAGACCCAGATTGATCCCACTGTCTGATAAAAAAAAAAAAAAAAANTATATAGAAAAAAAAAAAAAAAAAAAAAAAAAAAAAAAAAACCTATTCTTCCCCAGGTGAACAATCCAATTTTACAGTGATTAGAATTTCTACTAAAAATACAGCCTTTTACAGTATAAATCTCTCTAACAGATAGATTTTATGGGCAGAAGGAATCACTTATTGTTGCCTAATCTGGCTTTGTCAGTGAAAAGGTCATTGAATTCTTTACAGTACTTACAGCTTTTACTTCAGCTAAATCTGATTAGATAGAAATCTGTCTTGCAGAAGGAAGAATGGTCTTTCTGTAAAGGCATCAAGTACTGGAAAATTTACTGCATTATAAAGCAATCTTTTCCATTGGCTGTTTAGTTTTACTAGTTATTCTCCCTCCATGAGTTTTTCATTTGTTGGTATATTTGTTGGCGTCTTTGTTTCAAAGAGCCCTGTAAATTCCAGCACAAAGTATTGTGCAGCTTCTTTCCTCATCTAGACTGCTGTTGGAAAATTTTCCTTTCACAGAATATATTTCTTTCTTCTACCTAACCATTTGCCAGGTTCAGAAACTCAAGAATATTCCTTTGCTTAGGAAAACAGTGATCCAATAGAGTCAAATACTGTGGAGATTTTGGTAAGCAGTAGGAACTAGCAGATTGATTTGGTTGTCTAAATGTAAGTGTCTAGTGTCATTTAAGATGCCTTAAAGTATCCAGTTTGACCTCCAGTTGTCAGCCCAGAAGAGCTCAAGTCATATCTTATGTCATATCTGCCAGATCCACATAGGTATCTCAAGATACACTAGGATATCTAAAAATGACACTAAGCATCTATGTGAGCAGCTAAATCCAGCCACTGAGAACTGTTCAACTCATCCTAAAATAGACATAAACATTTGGTCAACTAAATAGCTTTCCAGACACCACTGGGAGCTATTCAGTTATGTGAACGTAGATGTCTGAAACTATTTGAGATGCTCTAATGTATCTGACATATCTGCCAGAACTGGAAGGTAAGGCACCAGACTTACTACAGACCTGGACCCTTCTAGAGTGGCAGCTGGTGACCATGCAGGATATTCTAGGACATATGAAAGAGTGGTAGTAGGAATTTCTAAAGGCTGGTCTACATAGAAAAAAAATAATTTAATCTCCTAATGAGATAACTCTTGTCACTGACTACAGTAAAGCCCAACAATAGCTAGCTTATTTTTAGATATCTAATGTGTTAGTCATGAACTTATGTATTTGGCATTCCTTTGAGTTCAGTGGGGAGGTAATATGCACATCTATCGCTTTCCAGTCAACAAAATAGTTTTATAGATCTAACATGACAGAAGTCTATAAGCTGGAGTATAAACAACTGTCCATCCATAAAGTTCCTGCTGCATTTGTGTGGAAACTGTGGTCCCTTTTCTGACAAGACCAAATAAGATGAGAATACCACAGAGTGATTTTGCAGTGAGGTAGTCAGAAGAACAGAGTTATACCACTAAGTGACTTAACAGCTATGATTTAATGACTAAGCAGGATGGGTATAGTAGTAAGTGGATAAAGATTTCATTTCTAACAAACACATGCATGCTCTTTAAAGAGCACATGCATATCAATAAAAGCCTCTATTCCAGATGTGACCAGCACAATGACCTTGGGGGAACAGAACACTCACACTAGATGAGTGAGCTGTCTGTCAGGGCCCTGAGGGCACTACCAGCCTTACCAGCACTGAGTCCCTCTCCTGGGGCTCTCCCCACCCTGACCAGGGCCCAGGAGCTCATTTCAGCCCCTGGAGCCATCAGCCCCTTCCCCAGTAGGGCTTCAGCAGGGCTAGTCTTCAGCTCCCCACAGCCCAGCTCAGCCCAGCCCAGCCCAGCCCTGCCTGGCCATGGACCCTGCCCAGCCAGGCCCACACAATGGGCACACATCCTGGCCTGGCCTGGCCTTAGCTTGTCCCCGTTCCTTTCCTAGGAACGTGCCCAGTGCCTGGGGCTGGGGCTGCCCCAGTGTCCCTGGCTGCCCAGCTCTAGGCTGTGGTGGTAGGATGGGCCCTGGCAGCCAGACCCTGCCCTGATGGACCCGGGAGGGGTCCTGCTGGTCCTGGCCCCAGCCCACAGGGAGCTGCTGGCTCTTGCAGCACCCTGACCATGCCCAAGTGTTGGCAAGCAGTCTGGGTGTTAGACATAGTAGTTCCACCTTGGGCTTAGGCTTCTGCTTGGGGTTGACCTTAATGGATGTGTTCTTCCAAGGGGTATTGGTTCTGTATGTAGTGCTTTCTAATTTAAATGGACAGCATGAGCTAGCAAAGTCCTCACCTCAAACCAATCTGTTTGATTTTCCACATATCTGATGCCAGCTAGTGGCCATTACTTGAGTGACTATCACATTCTGGCATCGTGATCCAAACGTGTTAGAAGGTTATAAAGTTGTTAGTTTCTCTGTATCCTTGTTTCTGTCCCTTGCATACTTGAACTATTAGAGCAAGGCACATGTAGTCCAGAACTCTTCAGTAAGCCTTCCCCATAATGATCATCTGTGTTTCTTTTTTTTCCCCAATACATACCAGATACATCTAGTAAGTTAAGCACTGGGTAGATGTAGCCAAGGTCTCATTTATCTGTGTGGTGCTATTTACCCTGTGACAAAGGTAATAGCATAGTCACTGAAAGTAACAACTGTGGTGAGCAGTTCTACTATTTTGCTGTTTCTCACTACAGTCTTTGCATGGTTTCATTGACATTTGATACAAATTTCATAAACAATTTACAAAACACTTGAAACAAGTATTTTGCCCTTAGTCCAGGTACGCCATATTTTAAATCATGTTGTATGCTGAACAAACTCTAAAACAGTCTTCACACAAATAAATAAATATATTGCGCAGTACACAGAAATCCCTGTCTAATCACTTTAAGTACTATATTTTTCCATCTTAAACTATTTTTACTGGGAAGATATAATAATGAAAAGGACATAGATGAAATCAGTGCTATATTATTTCAGAAACACATCTCTTACCCTACCTTCATCTCTATCTATTATTTCAGATAGAAATGTGCTTTTTCTTTATGGAGTTATGCAGTAGTAAGTCTTAGCTTCATTAGTAGATGGTAGGTTTTCTATTCTGCATTCCAAATTGTTTACTTTACTGATAAGCTTATTCTTAGCCATATGCTTTAAGTTAAATCTAATTTAAATTTTTTTTAAAATTGTGGTCATGAATACCACAAATCAATTAGACATGGTCAAATAAACATAATACTAGTAATAAAATGAATGAACACAAACTTACAACACTTCATTTTGTGGATATGCTACAACTCATGTACTCATGTTTATCTGATTATTGTCTTTGTAGTCTTTGGAAAATGAGAAAATGAGAAATGCGAAAAAAAAAATTTTAAAAAAGCGCTTGAACAAAATGTGCATGCGTGCATGCAAATCATGTCCAAGAGCCCTTAAATTACTGCCATTTTAATGTTTTCCTTTTTTTTTTTTTTTTTTTTTTTTTTTGTATTAAACGTTTTTTNGGTAATAAAAGTTGTTTGGCATCTTAGTTGCTCCACAGAGCTCAGAAGCATTGTGAAGGACAGAGAGATCATGAATACTACTTTAAAAATAAAGAAATGTAGACACAGAACAGCAAAGCAATTTACTTTAAATCACCTATCAGGCCACTGACAGAGCTACATGTTATCATTTGATGCATCCCTGAATGCCTCTAAAATGAGGTGTTAGACATTGAAATTTGGAATTCGGAATTTGTTCCACAACATCTTACAGTCACAAAGTTAAAGGTAAGTTTTAAAACTTAGGTGCACAGAGAACGCTGTTATTATAGCAGGGCTAAATAATGCCTACTGTACTTTATAGCCAACATATAAAAATATAGATATGTATACACAGATACACACACACACAAACACACACACACACACAAACACACACATACTCTATATATTTAAAGATTTCAAAAGAAAATTTCTTCCAGTAATTCTTATTTGATGCAAGCATTCTATATTTACTATGGAATCCCTGAGGGCTTTTAAAATGAGAATGTGTCTAGGGATTTTCATTTCCACGGTAAAAGTTCCTGTAGTTTTAATTGTGGCAGACAGAGAATGTTATTAGTCTAAAAAAGCAAAATCAAGTTCAAGTCGACAGGTTTGACTCAAAGACAGAGAAGGGAGTGGAAAGGAGAATCAACATGGAAGAAAATGTTAATATGAACCCTCTGAAAACTGATGCAACTGAAATTTGAAGAATTAGAAAAAGAATGGGGCCATGAGCAATACTTGGAAAATTCTAGGTCTCCCCATGAAAAGAAGTGCATTCTGTCCTCTGGGAAAAATGATGATAACACCTATATCATTTTGAAGGAACCTTTGTCTGAGAAAAGAATTAAAATTAATCATGTTAAATCTTTTGCATTTTATAAAAGACATTTGATTTTATAGAAGACATTGCATCAAGTGACATAATGACACGTTCATCCTGCCACCATTGTTTTGATGTTTTATTCAAGTCCCATATTTTCATCTCTCTTCGATATTTCTATAGCATGGTCTCTGTAGAATCTAAGCATTAAAGCATATGATTTGCTTTATAAAAGCATATGATTTATACTGCACCTTTCTAAACAGCACATTCATCACAGATTCAGTGGCATATTTTTTCTGTTTATAAAACCAAAGTTGATATTTAATATTTAAATAATCCCTGTTATTCTAAGATATACAATTCATACATATGTAAACACTAGGACTAGGTTGTTACCTAGAGGCTTGCACTAAACAGAATTATTTTGGGGGTCTATAAATGTCTCAGTTTTCCTGCTTTGTTGGACAAGGGCAATGACTGAGCAGCAAGTTGCTAGCTACCATTGTGGTGTCCTAGCACACAACCTAACATGAGACCAAGGGAAGAGCTAGCTCAGTAAGGGTGAAACCAAAATGAAAGCTAAAGCATAGGCAAAATGATAGAAAGCAGAGGTTAAAAACTGAGCTAGGGAATGGAGCTGCCAATCATAAAGTAAAGGAAATGTGACTAACAGCAGCACAAACAATGTTCTTCAGGCAAAAGATAGGACCAAAGGTAAACAGCAAAGGCAAGCAGATGAAGCTGAGGGATAAAACCATGCTGCTTAGTCATTTTGCTTTGAGTGTGTACTCATGAAGCCAGGTATATAAATCGGGCCTGTAGAATTTATTAAGCCTTACGAAGTGAGAGCCAGGCCACTTAAATCTACCTTCATAATTTGAATCTGATTTTTAAAATCACAGTGGTCAGTAGGTAAGGCCCTAGATGGCCTTACATGCAAAGAGATAATTATCATAGAAAGCCTTCAGAGTGAGATTCTGCCTATGTTAAAGCATCAAAGTTAGATAAGTAGTTTAAACCTTAGAGACATTTAAAGAGGAATGTCTTTGTTAGTTAAATCACATTCTTTACATGGATCTGACAACCCTTTGCAGAGCTAGCCCTAAGATGCTTTAAGCTACAGCAAAGAAGTTCATTGTCAAGGACATTTAGTTTTCCTGCGGAGCAAAAGTGTACTGTGTATTAACTTTTACAGTTCTCTGAAGTTTAATTATGGTGACTTGGAAAACTTTTTGCAGATCTCAGTTCCAATATTTTATTTCCTCAGCGTGTGTTACTTAGCGAGTGACTTTTTTTTTTTTCCTTCATTGATCACATATTTCTGATATAAATGTCTAATGCAAACTGGAGGTGAGGTAGAAAAAAAATAAGGCATGATTCGCAAAGGTGTTTTGGTTACTTGATCTAAAATTGAATTCAGAATCTTGAGTTAGGCACAGAGACTCTCTACGCAATGCTTCCAGAATGGGATCTAAAGCAGCGCATAGTTGAAGCCTAGGGCTGCTTACACCAAACCTCAAATAAATGTGGAGAGAAAAGCTATATTAAATGACCAGATGTCTGAGTCCCTGCAGAGATGCTTTCTTCCTTTTCCGATTAGAAGATTGACTCTGGATGTAGCAGAACATGGTTCAAATTTCTTTCTGAGAGAGTGTCCAAATATTTTCCTTCTAAAAAGAACATCCCATTTTATAAAATCCTGAACAGAACCTCGTATGCTGCAGACAAAATAATTTCCAACAACTGAACAGCAGGAAGTTGAACTTGAATGATTCAATAACATAATGTTTCCACAACTGATACAGGAGAGGAATGAACAATGTCTATTTACATGTTTGATTAATATTTAATATAAATATAAGGTATTCTTCAAAAATTATATTTGTATGTTTACACTTCTTTAAAATACTTAACGCTGGAATACTTAAAAGCTTGATAGTGAAAAATACATTTGATTTCAAAAGCTGAATCTTTTTTAAATGTTCACATTTGTTCAAGGCTATAAACTCTGAATATTGTTCAAAGTTGTGTCATTATACCATGAGCCAAAGTATGTTTTAGCATTATACTATACTGTTTAGTAACATATTCTCCTTTTTTTTTTTTTTTTAAATGGATTATACTACCTTGTTTTCAGTAGTACTGATCTTCTAGTCTCTCTCTGTGGGGAAAAACATGGTCCTCTAGAACACAATTCACATGTTATAAATCTACATAATGATGATTTCAATATATGCACCTGAAAGTACATTTGATTGGCTTAGCCAAAAATGTTGTATGAGATTTTTCCCAGGAAAAGTGTTAAATTCTCTCAGCCCAAACCATTGCCATCATTTTCCTTTGTGCAATATTATAAAGGTTGTTTCTTAGGTGAGTTCTTCCAGGCTCAGTGGCTAACTGAATTTGTTCCACAAATATTTATCCAAATCTGCTTCATCCATCTGCCTCATAATTTTAGCCCAAGATGTTTTTGATCTTTACTGTGGTTAGGATTTTAAGGTTAGGATGCCTGCTATACCTAATAATAATGTGTTTCTGTTACTTAAACAAACAAACGGGTAATGAAACAGCAAGTTAATAACATTAATTTAGTACCTTTCTCCATTAAAATTTTCTCAAAAGTCAACTGGACCTGTATTTCCTATAATTTGAAGACATACCTAAAGAACACTATACTAAATAGTTTGTTAACATTCTACCCAACATATCTTAAAATCAGTCTCAGTTTTATTTACATTCTGCAACATTTTCTCTTCATTTTTTTTTTTTTTCATTTTCATTGAATGTTCTTGGGGTCTCCATAAACACCTCAACATTTCCTATTAGTTTCACATTATTTGTCAGATAATAGAAATTAAGTATTTTGGTATCTTTATCAATCTTGCCTTTGTAATTGTAGCAAAATGAACAGATAGACTTGAAGCTAATAAGATGCAGTTACAATTTATCCTTTTAATGTTGACAGGGAGTAAATTGTAATGGCTTTATGTTCAATTAATTTAGTGAAAAATAAGTTATATTTTCCCTATTATTACAGCAGTTTGGAAGGTGAGAACCCAATGAAAACCTGTTAAGATTTTTGTGCTTACTGATAGGATGCAGATGACCTGTGACAACCACAGAAGTTGAGCATGGTACCTAATGGTCATTATTGTTGATAATTACCATAAAGTGTATGCTATAGTCTCTATGTATATTGAAATTTTGTACATGCATCATGTTAAAAGTGAAGGGTTTTGTTTCACTATATATATTTTCCCTGCTCTGAAATATGTGAAATCATTATGTCTGCAGAAACTAAATCATCCTTGAAGAATAACGTGGAAATGAGCTTGAAGGATGATATTTGTTATAAAGATTTTTAATTCAAAAGTGAAAAATACTTTAAAAATCCACTTTTTCAGTATTGTCTCAGTTTTGGTTGTAATTTAATAGCAACAGAAGGATTCCCTGCAGACATGTAGGATATTGTTATAGTGATTTATTTGTTAAGGAAGGCATTTTCTTGGTAGTCCTGTTTTTTGTTTGTTTGTTTGTTTGTGTGTTTTTTACATTTGTCATAGCATGCACTGATTTTTCCAAATATTTTTAAGTTTGGAAATATACTTTTGTTGTGCTCCATGTTTGAATTATATTTCTTCTATTTTGCTAAATAATTATAATCATAGTAAGACATCTACTATCAGCTGTATCAGGCTTATGTGGCAAGCAGGGGGGTCTGCAGGAGTGGGCTCTGTACATAGAGTCCCAAAGCTGCCCAGGTTAGATTAGAGCCAGTTCCAGATGTTTTAAAAATATACCCACCACTGCTCAAAGCTAAGCCAAAGAGTGGTGCTGATTGCACCTCTGTGAGAGCAGATTTAAGAAACGGAAAAACTGCTGCACAAAGCAGCAGGGTGAGAGGAGTGAGAAACAGCCCTGCAGACACCAAGGTCAGTGAAGAATGAGAGGGAGGAAGTGCTCCACGTGCCAGAGCAGAAGTTGTCCCCCTCCAGCCCATGGTGTACCATGTTGGATATGGCTTGAAGGAAACTACAGCCTGTGGAGAGACCACGCAGGAACAGGTTCCTAGCTGGAACTGCAGCCCATGGAGACGAGCACATGGTGGAGCAGGTAGTTTCGTGAGAGCTGCCACCCGTGCCACCCATGCTCGAGCTTTCCTGAAGTATGGTCCCTGTGGTATGGACCCATGCTGGAGCAGTTCTTGAAGAACTGCTGTCTGTGGGAAGCCCACGTAGGATTAGTTTGGGGGGGACTGCATCCCGTGGGAGGGACTGCATCCTGTGGGAGGGACCCCACACTGGAGCAAGGGAAGAGAGTGACCATGAAGGAGTGGTGGTGATGAAGCGATATGGACTGACTACAGCCCCCATTCCCCATTCCCCTGTGCTGCTCGGAGGGAGGAGGTAGAAGAGAGTGTGTAGGGGGAAACGTATTTTCAGTTTGTTTTTAGTTCTCCTTGCTCTAGTCTGTTATCAATAGGCAATAAATTACATTAATCTCCCTTACAATGAGTCTGGTTTGCCCGGAAAGGCAATTGGTAGGGATCTCCCTGTCGTTGTCTCAACCTACAAGGTTTTTTATTCCATTATACTTTTTCCCCATCCTTTTGAGGATAGGGAGTGAGAGAGCAATGTGGTGGTGCTGAGCTACCTACTGGTTGGTAGGTAAATCACCGCATCAACTAATAACTTTTATCCCTTCAGGGCCACATTTCTGACTTTTAAGTCACTGTTCTTTCCCTTATGACAGTTTTTTTGGGGTGAAAATTACACTGCACATACATTTTATTCTGTTAAATATATATATTTTTTTTGTCATGACAATTAAGGGGAGTGCTGTCATTGTTTTCACTGCAAACACTATCCACACAAAATAACTTCTAGGTTACGTACTTTATTGTGTACACTAGCAACGTCAAAAACGTTCAGTACGATCGTGGCTTAGTTTGTTTGCACGTGTTTTGTGAGTTGCAAGTGCAGGGGAAATGAGTATTCTAATCCTTATAAATTGCAAAGCATATTTTCTTCAGTGCTTGTCAGCTCCACTGGTCCCTGTAAATTTGACATGTTAAAAGGCAGATGCTTCTTACCTTTGTCCCTCATTTCAATCCCACAGGATGCAAGCAATCTGACAATACTACATCAAACCTTCTTCTCACAGTATTTCATAATGCATACAAAAGACATGCATTCCATTTATTATGAATGCACAGATATGACATTGATAAGGTAGAAATGCTGGCTCAAAGGATTTCAGAACAAATTATTCATGTTTTCAGCAATGTTACAAAATAAAGTTAATACAATAAAGATATCAAGTGTACATGTTTATCAGTAATTTCTCACACTTTTCTATAAAACAGTAATTTAGATTAAATACATCATTTGCGTATTAAAGTATATTAGCGAATCCTTTTTCATCATCTGTGTGATAATTCTCTAATATAAAAGTCTTTAAAGATGGAAACTGTGGATAAAATGCTTGTTACAGAAAGAAAACAAAAATGAACAAACAAAAAGAACGCAGTTTTCCTTTTCTTGAAAAGAGAACACAACTTCCAGCATAAGGCAATAAATCTCTAAGATTAATCACAAAAGAAAGACTTACAGTTAAGACAGGAATTGATATTTTACTCTCAATCAAATTATTAAAGGAAGTGAAGGCCTTAAAACACTTAGAATCATAGAATAGTTTGGGTTGGAAGGGATCCTTAAAGACCATCTAGTTCCAACACCTCTGCCATGGGCAGGGACACCTTCCACTGTATCAGGTTGCCCAAAGCCCCATCCAACCTAGCTTTGAACATTTCCAGGGATAGGGCATCCACAAATTCTGCAGGCAACCTGTTCCAGCTCCTTACCACCCTCATAGTGAAGAACATCTTCCTTATTTCTAAATTAATCTATCCTCATTCATTTTAAAACCATTACACCTTGTCCTATCACTACATGCCTTGTAAAAAGTCTCTCTCCATCTTTCTCATAAGCCCCCTTTAAGTATTGAAAGGCTACAGTAAGGTGTCCTTGGAGCCTTGTCTTCTCTACGTTAAACAACCCCAGCTCTCTCAGTCTGCCTTCATAGGACAGGTGTTCCAGATGTCTAATCATTTTTGTGGCCCTCCTCTGGATCTGCTGTATCAGGTCCATGTCTTCCTTGTTCCGGGGGCCCCAGACCTGGATGCAGTACTCCAAGTGGGGCCTCATGAAGGCAGAGTAGAAGGGGACAATCACCTCCCTCCACCTGCTGGCCACGCCTCTTTTGATGCAGCCCAGGATATGATTGGCTTTCTGGACTGCTAAGCCCCCATTCCCTGCTCATGTCCAATTTTTCATCTACCACTACCCACAAGTCCTTCTCTGCAGGGCTGCCCTCAATCCATTCATCCCCCAGTCTGTAATGACTTATGGGGTTGCCCTGACCCAGGTGCAGCACCTTGCATTTGGCCTTGCTGAACTTCATGAGATTCATGTGGGCCCACTTCTCAAGCCTGTCAAGGTTCCTCTGGATGGTATCTGTTCCTTCTGTCATGTCAACTGCACCAGGCAGCTTGGTGTCATCCGCAAATTTGCTGAAGGTGCATTTGATCCTACTGTCTATGTCATTAATAAAGATATTAAACAGTTCTGATCCGCATATGGACACCTGAAGGACACCACTCATCACTAATCTCCAACTGGACATTGAGGTGTGGACCACTACTCTCTGGATGCAGCCATCCAGCCAATTCCTTATCCACTGAATAGTCCACCCTTCATATCCATACGTCTCCAATTTAGACACAAGAAAGTGGTGTGGGACCATGTCAAAGACCTTATAGAAGTCCTGGTAGATGATATCAGTTGCTTTTCCCTTGTCCACTGTTCTAGTCAGTCCATCATAGAAGGTCACTGGATTGGTCAGGCACGATTTACCATTGGTAAAACAATGTTGGTTGTCTCAAATTACCTCCCTGTCTTCCATATGCCTTAAGATAGCTTCAGGGAGGATCTGTTCTATGATCTTTCCAGGCACACTGGTGAGGCTGACTGGTCTGTAGTTCCCAAGGTCTTTCTTTCTACCCTTTTTTAAAATGGGTGTAATACTTCCCTTTTTTCCAGTCACTGGGGACTTCAACTGACTGCCATGACTTTTCAAAAGTCATGGAGAGTGGTTTGGCAACTACATCAGCCAGTTCCCTCAGGACCCTAGGATGCCCTATAGACTTATGTATGTTCAGGTTCATCAGTTGGTCTTGAACCCCATCTTCACTCACAGTGGGAAGGACTTCATTCCTCCAGTCCCTGCCTTGAGGTTCAGCGCCTTAAGAAACTTGAGAGATGTAGGAAGAGTGAAAACTGAGGCAAAAATTATTGAGTACCTCAGCCTTCCAAGTGTCTGTTGTCACCAGTTGTCCCATCTTGTTTATCAGAGGAGGTACACTCTCTTTAGTCTTCCTTTTCTGGCTAATGTACTTGTAGAACACATTAATATTAGTCTTTGCATCCTTTGCCAAGGTCAGGTCCATCTGTGCCTTGGCTTTCCTGATCCCATCCCTGCACGTCCAGGTGGCATCACTGTACTCTTCCCAGGCCACATGTCCCTGCTTCCACTGCATATGCACTTCCTTCTTACACTTAAGTTTGACCAACATGTCCTTATTCAGCCATGCTGGTTTCCTGCTTTCCCTGCTTGATTTCTTACACATGGGAATCAAGAGCTCTTGTGCTCTATGAAAAGTTTCCTTAAAAAGCTGCCAGTTCAGATCAGTTCCTTTATCCCCTAACTGTCCCTAGAAGGAAAATTTCCCAGGGGATCTCATTGAAGCCTTTTGTGAAGCCTTTTGAAGGCTGATAAGTATCGTGACATGTTGAAGCTTTTTTTTTTTTTTTTTTTTCCCCCATGAACAGCTGCAATCTTGTAAGATATACTGATAAGACATTAAAATATTTTCTAGGCTGTAAGGAGAAAATAGTGACATGATAGATCCAATTGAAATCAGCACAGTGCATTAAAGAAGCAGTTATAGATATATTCTACAGGAATTCCTAATACAGAAAGCCAATGATGAAAACATGTGATGAAAAAAAAGTAAAGAAGGTGAAAGAAGATGAAAAAAAGTAAAGAAGTACTTCTATAAAATGGGAGAATCTAGTAGATGAGACATGGACCAGAGCTCGAAGACAATTAAGGATAATTGTGAGAGCTAACAAAAAACAGGATCATCTGCAAACTGAGAGAATAAGGCATAAGGGGCAAAATAAACTTGACATATGTACCAAGTACTGACAAGAATAAATCTTTTGTCACTGTGAGGTTTGTACATGAAAGAAAAAACAGCCTTGTCTCTCAAGCACATCCAAAGAACAGAAGGTGGTAGCTTCTTTCAGGAGCAAGGATATAAGATGCAGCCTTGAGACTAAAATTAGACACACTGGTCTGCAATAAAATAAATAAATAAATAAATAATAAAAAAAAGGATAGTGTGGTTACAACTAAATACAATTCAAGGGCTATTATGGTTGAAACAGTCCAGGAAATAGAGATCAGAATAGAGTGAAATAAAGTATTTTAATCACACACAAAGCTATTAAAAATAAATAAATAAATAGCATTGAGAAAACATCCAGTCTGGGACAAAGTCAGGAGTACTATTGAAAGGAATATGGAAGTTAAATATGGAAGTGTGAATATGGAAGTTATAACATCTGAGCCGGACTAACACTGGAAGAGCTTTGTATCAGTATATTGGATGAACAGTGTTATCTCTATTTCATAAGCAATAAAGAACTGAATATATTTATATTTCCTTTGCCCTGAAACAATAAGTGATGGGTTGGTTTTCTATCTCAATACATGAAAATAATGAAAAATGAAATATGCTAATAGGAAGACAAAGAAACAGGTAGGTCAGAAAGACAAAGAAACAAGTGTATAGAGAAGAGAAGCCTAGATGTTGACTTACAAGACTGACTGGAATGGCAAGGTAAAAAGTCACAAAAATGATAGGAAGAGAGAATAAAGAATTAATAGTACTTCTTTAATGCATTATATTTTTAAAGACCATACTAACAAATCCTCTCTAGTAAGGCTAATCCCTCTATTAGGAATGGAGAAAAGAAGCTGTAGAGATAATATATGGCTTGCCTAAATCAGCATGGCAACTTGGAAAAAAATCTGGTATCACATTATCCTGTTTCAGTGGATCGTGCTTTTCTTCAATCCCTTTTGTAAATTAGACCTGGCATGTACAGGTAACTTTCAGGTACAGAATTTGGCAGGGCTACCTCTCTCCTAGTACACTGCCTGCTCAGGCTATGATCTCGCCAGATCTGACATCTCAATCACAGTCAGTTTTTGTAAGTTATTAGGTGGGACAAACAAAAAAATGTTCTCTTGCATGTTTATTTCTCTCCCTTTACATGCAATGTCAGTGTGATGAATCATACCTGCTTTTCCTGTGTTGAATTGTGTTTACAGAATGGTCTCTTCCAGATGCTGACCTCAATGGCACAATTTCTGTGCTGTGCTATGAGGAAAAAAAAAAAAAAAAAAGCTTTTATTTGGAAAATAGTGAAATTATTATAACTATAAAAACATAGTCAGACAAATAACTTAGGCCTCACTCCTTTGACATAATTTTTTGGTACAAAATTGAAGAGTCACTCTTAGAAATGTATTCACTGAAACAGAAAGTCACTGCCAAAGTGTGATTCAGTCTGCTACAGCCTGGATCTCTAATTATAGTTTCTAGACTGATCAGCTTCTAATCTAAAAAGAAGTGAGGGGCAAGTTTCATAGGGAAAAGTTTTTATACCACCTAGTAGAGCTATAAAAGGACAAGCTTTCAAGCATACTGTCCTTTATCAGGTAACACAAAAACAGGAAAATTAACCTCACATGCATTAAATACAGTTATTCTATTTATAACATGATCGTGTTACTCTAAGCACTTGAATGGAAGGGTTAGTTAGTCCTTGTGGAACAGAGGCAAAGAGTCACGAGCACTTGGATAGCAGAAAGGGACAAGAAAAATTATAGCAATCCACAAAAAGACTACTTCTGTCAAGTCTGTGATTTTTAATATGTAGCAGAATTATTAATTTCAGTTCTCAGGCTCAGCTTTTGAAGCATTTTGTATATCTCACTTGAAGTTCAGGATTGTTATGTAAGGAGTAAAATGACAGTGTTCTGAAAAATATTCTCCTACTTTTTAATGAGATATTTCCAGGAGATATTTTCATGAAATATTTGATGTCGCTGATGGAGTACACCAACCACATTATGGGATAAAAATTCAGCAGGATCCACCATTATAAATGGTTCTCCATAGAACCATTTGCCATCTGATCCTAGAACTGTAAAACAGGATAGAATTATTAACAAGGAAAAAGATGAAATTATTTTTTGCTGTTATACTGCTAATGGAAAAACAGCAATGACAAAGAGCTGATTAACTGTTTCATGTTTTCCCTCACAAATACATTAAAAATAATTTAACAGATTTTATTTTAAATAAAAATTTTAAAGAGCATTAAAATTCACTTATTGGCTGTAGATATTTGTCTGTTACTTTCTCTTGTACAAAACATTTTGTATATCAGGTGTTTCGAATTTTAATGTTATGTTTGGGTCTGTTCAAACATTATTACTAAATGAAATGTAAGATTTTGGCTTTTTAGTCAATACTGAGTAATACTATATATTTTTATCTGAAACATAAAAACCCACAACTGTGGTAGGTACACTCTGCTCCTGCACTTGACATAAGTCTTGCTCAAGCTTATGAGCCACAGTAGGATGCAATGTGACCGTTCCTTGCACATCAGAGTTCCAGAACATTGTAAGGAGTCTGAGTTTGACTATGAGTCAATCACTTTATCTTATAAATATAGCAGCCAGAGAAAAGCCTGTTTGAGCTCTCCAGGGATCGCAGTGGGCTGTAACCCTTGATCTCTGTGGTGGAGTAACTTTTTCCCCAACTCAGCTGTGGCTCATGATTAACTAATATTACATCAGTCCTCCACTGTCAATGGCCAACAGGCATTGCAAGTGAGTACAAACAGTCACTCCCTGACGCATCTCAGACCCTGCAGCCTAGACAGTAGCCCAATCTGGGGAGTACCAGAACTGTACATTCTGGAAGGTACCAGAATGGCAGGGTTCATGGAAAATACCGAAACTGCCTTATCTGAACCATAGTCAGGATGGAAAAGTACTAACAGTCAATAGTCTCACAGTCCTATAAATAGTAGTCCTAAGTGAAGAGCCCCTTGAGCAATCCAGGGACCATAGCAGGCTGCAGCTTCGATCTCCTCATGAGCTGGGATGCTCAGGGGTACCCTGAGAGGAAGTTCATCTCAGGGCTGGCTCCTTGAGGAACAAGCTCGTCCACAGACAAATGCAGATGAAGGAGTAGGGTGAGTAATTCACCCTAAGGGGGAATTTTGGAAGCATGCAACTGGATTTAGAACCCCACCAGGACCTGAGTAAGTCTCAGGTGAACCTTAGCACTGTTTCTATTGTAGTAAATTCTGTTGAAATCATTGTGTTATATTGGCTGATGACTAAATGCTGATTAAGCGCTCTTAAAAACATACAATCTAACCTTGTTATTTATCATAAATGTATAAAATAAATCCTAAATTGCTGCTACATTAAAGATGTGTAAAATCAATTCTGTGACAATTCTTATCTACCATATTTTATATAGCTGTTTCCTGGATATTTTTTTTTTCATAACTCAATTAATTTGCTTTGTTTGTTTGTTTTTACATCCAAAATTAAGGTTATTCTCACAATATTAAGTTTAGTCTCTGACAGTGAGACAAGATCACTTTCTTAAGACACAAGGCTTGATGGAGTTTGCAGCTCTGGTCTTTGATATTTTCTTTGATCTGTTTGTACTACTTTTGCTGTGATTCTAGGCAGCTGTGTATTAGAAGGAAGCTATATTTTAAGGACACTTTTCTTAGAGCACAAGAGCTCTCCGTCTCCATGCATAAGAAATCAAGTAGGGAAGGCAGGAGATTGATATGGTTGAGCAAGGACCTGCTGGTCAAACTGAGGCATAAAAGGGGATTGCACAGGTGGTGGAAGTATGGATGTGTGGCCTGGGAAGAGTACAGGGATGCCGTCCGGATGTGTAGGGACGGAATCAGGAAAGCCAAGGCACAGATGGAGCTGAACTTGGCAAGGGATGCAAAGAATAGCAAGAAGGCATTCTATAGACACACAGGTCAGAAAAGCAAGGCTAAAGAGAGTGTACCCCCTCTGATAAATGAGAAGGGAGAACTGGTAACAATAGGCATGGAGAAGGCTAAGGTACTGAACATGTTCTTTGCCTCAGTCTTCACTGGCAGTCAGGCTTCCCATGTCTCTCAAGTTTCTTAAGGCGCTGAACCTCAAGGCAGGGACTGGAGGAATGAAGTCCTTCCCACTGTGAGTGAAGATGGGGTTCAAGACCAACTGATGAACCTGAACATACATAAGTCTATAGGGCATCCTAGGGTCCTGAGGGAACTGGCTGATGTAGTTGCCAAACCACTCTCCATGACTTTTGAAAAGTCATGGCAGTCAGTTGAAGTCCCCAGTGACTGGAAAAAAGGGAAGTATTACACCCATTTTAAAAAAGGGTAGAAAGAAAGACCTTGGGAACTACAGACCAGTCAGCCTCACCAGTGTGCCTGGAAAGATCATAGAACAGATCCTCCCTGAAGCTATCTTAAGGCATATGGAAGACAGGGAGGTAATTTGAGACAACCAACATTGTTTTACCAATGGTAAATCGTGCCTGACCAATCCAGTGACCTTCTATGATGGACTGACTAGAACAGTGGACAAGGGAAAAGCAACTGATATCATCTACCAGGACTTCTATAAGGTCTTTGACATGGTCCCACACCACTTTCTTGTGTCTAAATTGGAGACGTATGGATATGAAGGGTGGACTATTCAGTGGATAAGGAATTGGCTGGATGGCTGCATCCAGAGAGTAGTGGTCCACACCTCAATGTCCAGTTGGAGATTAGTGATGAGTGGTGTCCTTCAGGTGTCCATATGCGGATCAGAACTGTTTAATATCTTTATTAATGACATAGACAGTAGGATCAAATGCACCTTCAGCAAATTTGCGGATGACACCAAGCTGCCTGGTGCAGTTGACATGACAGAAGGAACAGATACCATCCAGAGGAACCTTGACAGGCTTGAGAAGTGGGCCCACATGAATCTCATGAAGTTCAGCAAGGCCAAATGCAAGGTGCTGCACCTGGGTCAGGGCAACCCCATAAGTCATTACAGACTGGGGGATGAATGGATTGAGGGCAGCCCTGCAGNAAGATCTAGAGGAGGGCCATAAGGCTGATCAGAGGGCTCGAGCACCTCTCCTGTGAAGGCAGGCTGAGAGAGCTGGGGATGTTCATCCAGGAGAAGAGAAGGCTCCAGGGAAACCTCATTGCAGCCTTTCAGTACCTGAAGGGGACTTATAAAAAATATGGAAAGCAACTTTTTACTTGAGCAGATAATGATAGGACAAGGGAGAATTGTTTTAAACTAGAAGAGGGAAGAGTTAGATTAGATGTTAAGAGGAAATTTTTCACTCAGAGGGTGGTGAGACACTGGAACAGGTTGCCCAGGGAAGTTGTGGATGCCCCATCCCTGGAGGTGTTTAATGCCAGGTTGGACGGGGCCCAGGGCAACCTGATCTAGAGGGTGGCATCCCTACCCATGGCAGGGGGGTTGGAACTAGATGATCTTTAAAGTCCCTTCCAACTCAAGCCATTCTATGATTCTATGATTCTATACTACTTCTCCAGGTGTGAAGCCCTGTGTTCTGATCCTTGAAAAATGCATCTCATTGTTCTCAACAGAAAGGATATCATGAAATTTGAAGGTCAACTGCTGTATACCATTGGCTGGAATACTTCCAAATACCACTTAAGGTACAACTATACTGAAAATTTCAGCATAAAATAAAGATTTCTGAGTTAGCTTTAAGAAATACAAGTCAAGTAATGGATGCAGTCTAACATCAGCAATTTGAAATTCAGTTAATTACCTCATTTAAAACTACTCCTAGTATTTATGTATTATTTTGCTGTGCCTACTTAGTTTCTTCAGCAGTTCAGTATGTCCTTTTCACGTGTCATTTGGACACAACAGGAAACAAAACTATTTTTTCCAGTTAAAAATGTATCATCGCATTTTGAAACAAGTGAAGTAAACGTTTGAAATAATTTAGAGATTTATCCTTTGGTACCCTATTAAGATGTGTGGAATAACGACACATAAGAAGAGGAAAAGGAAGTTGGTTTTGTTGGATTGTAGAACAGGCAGTTAAGGGATGATCCAATTGCTTTCTTCAGTGACCTGGAAGGGGATTACAGAGAATATGGAGAAAGACTTTTCTTCTGAAGTGCAAAGCAAAAGGACAAGAATCAATGGACACAAACTGCAGTAACAGGAATTTTTACCACAAATAGGTAATAAATAAAATAAATAAATAAATCTTAGCAGGGATGGTAGTTAAGCAAAGAAGCAGGTTGCACAGAAAGACCAAAATCTCCATCTTAGGAGATTTTCAAAATTCAGCTGGACAAGGCTCTTTGCAACCTGATCTTTCAGTAATGGGTTGGACCAGATGACCTCCAGAGAGCCTTTCCAACCCAAATTATTCTCTAAGTTTATTCCATGATTTAATTCTTGATGATCCCCAACACCAAATTTTTTAATTAAATGTAGTGAATTCTTAAATGAGAAGCATGTTTAAAAAAAAAAAAAAAAAAAAAAGGTCCATTTAACCCTAAATGGGAATAAGAGATACTTAAAAGTGATAAAACATTAAGCTGGAAAACAGCCTGACACTAGCATGAGTTGTCCAGTAAATATGATTTCTGCATTTACTAGTAAATGATAACAGACTTTCTATTTCAACAGTGCAAGGCCTTGGGAATTGGCTAACTTGAGATAACTTTTGTTTGTTTAACTGGCATAATAATTGTCTAGTAACAGGACACTATTATTTAAATTTGTTTAAGTTTCACTTCAGTTAAACTGGTAAGGAGCATCTGTGTTGGGCCAATTGAATTGACCATGATTCCATAATAAATTGTGAAATGGACAAATGCAAATACAAAATGATAGCAGAGATTCGAGACTGTAAGTAGAAAATATGGTGGTCAATCAGTTGCCACTAAAGGAATGTAACCTGTTGTTCAGTAAAAGTACTTACAAAGATATCACAGAGAAGAGTAAAACTAAATAAGTTGAGAACTAAGGATCAAGTAAGCAGGTTCCATTAAGAAAATACATAAAAATAAACAAACAGATTCAAGACTGAGAAGGAAGAAGAAGATATTAACATTTGGAATAGCTCAGCAAAGAGGAGAATGAAAACGAGATTGGGGCCACCTATCTTTCAAGCAACAAATGTTTCTGATTAGGTGAAAAGTAACAAAAAAACTCAGTAATGAACAATTATGGAAAAAAAAAAAAAAACCTTGCACAATGCAGAAGTTTTGCAGCTCTTTCAGCTAGTGATCAGATTACATGCTGAAATTCTATTTTTTTTCCTCGCTAATGTGTCTGTGAGAGTTTTCATTATCTACATAAGTGTCTAATCCTTTTATACAACTAAGCTCTTGTCTCATGGATATCTCATGCCAATGAAAACTACATGTTAATTATGTATTATGTAAAGATGTATTCTGTTTCATCAACTTCAAATTTGTTGCCTTTCAATTTCATTCACTGTCTCTTTGCTTCTGTGTTACGAATTTCTGTACATCTCCTTTCACTAAGAAGTGTTATTTAAGTGCAAGATATTTCATTATTATATGTTTAAAATGTATTATCATCTCTGTAACAAGATCTTTTTTTCAGTACATTTGAATAAACATTGCTTTTACTTGTCCCTCAAGAGGACCAAACCCTTTTCTGATTCAAATATATGTATTTATTTTCTCTTCTAAGCTGCCTGCTCAGTTATTTCTAGTGAATATTTTGTTTCTGTTGCTTAGAAATTATAGTGCTTTTAGTACACTTTGTTGTTAAAAAATAAACCAAGTCATTTATTTCATAATAAAATGTTTAGATATGTAATTATAAACTGATTTTAATTACTACATTATCCACAATGTATTTGCTTGGTGACATGAACCAATTCTATATTTTTATATTAAATGTTAATATACTGAATACATCCAATAATGATTTTTATAAATAAAGCCCAGTAGTGCATCTTGAAGTACAGTTCATCTGTAAGTTAAATGCTTTTTTTAAATGCCAAAAAAAAAAAAAAAAAAAACCANCAAAAAAAAAAAAAAAAAAGTAATGTCATTACAATATTTGCTTGCAATGGAACCAATGACTTAAAAGCAATTACTTTAATTGTTATGTTGTGCCTGCTTCAGTTATGAAATTCAGTCTCCTGAGAAAAAAATAAAAGGCAAATCCAATTTGGAATACATATAATTTCTTCTCAAGCCAACAGATGTGTATTTCAACTCAACATCTATTTGGCTTTTACATCTAGTGATAGCTCATGTATGTGAATTTATAATTTATATGAACTGATCAAAGAGCAGGTTGAACATTTCTCAAAAACTAAAGATTTACCTCTAAGAAATATTATGAAATCTGCTTGGTCTTATTAAAGAAAAGATGTTATTGAATGTAAAAATGCATGCATTTGGGCATTGGGTAAACAGAAGCAAAATGTTTGAGGTGGTTCTATTAATAAAGATGCGCTAAGCAGGGAGTCGAGAGTTTGCTTTAGATGTCTAGTGTAATATCTAGGTCTATCACAATGAAGACAGAATTTAACATCAAACATAAAATCCACATAATTAATTAGGACACAGGAAGCACATGACAGCTGTAGCTAAAATAATGTGTGAACACGCTTGCATGAATTCCAGCACACTCACATTGGGTGTTTCTACTATTTATATTGTTATTTTCAACTCAAATAGTATCTCTCTGACATTGCCCCAGCATCACCAAGTTTATGCTCCACTAAACATAGATAGTATGGATCAAATAGAAAAGTAGTATATGAAATTCATACATGTTTCCACAAGCATCTTCTAAAGCACTTCTATGTGAACTTTGGGGAGCAAGGGAGAGACACAATTAATTGCCCCTTTGTACCACAAACCAATCAAAACATTTGCCTAGCTCCAAATATGTGAAGTGCATAACATCTAACTTTTCAGGAGTAAAGTCTCAAGACAAAGTTCAAATTATTACCTGATCATTTAAATGCTTGCTGTCCGTGGCTGAACTAGTTATCCTAAGCTCCTTTTCTAGTCAGCGGAGAGGATCAGGAACCTCCAGAAGCCAACTCTTCTCATTCTGGGTTAGGTTTTTAAAGCAGGTCAAATAAAGCACCTTGCAGAGACAATTCTTCTCCTTTAGTCTGAAAACTAGTCCACAGTGAATAGCTTTTCTGATTTAAAAACAAAACAAAACAAAACAACAACAACAACAACAAAAAAAAAAAAACAGAAAACAAAACAAAACAAAACCTTGGGAGTACTATTTAATGAATCCTAGCCTAAGTATCTGTTCATAGGTACATGAAGAACAACCTGAAACTTGACAGCAACTAGCTGTTCAACATTCACACCCAAGATTCTATGGATTTTACAAATGTTGTCCTCTATCAAACTTTGCCCTCTAATGTGCTTTAAAGCGACTAAAATAAGATGAATTGAACAGTGAATGTAGGTGATACAGATAACTTAAGAACGGCTTTGGAAAACAGTGGTATATGATTTTACAGATCATTCTAAATTAGCAATATTCCAAGGAAAAATGCTTTGACAACGATCCTTAGGTTCATTTTAAATAGGCAGACTCTTGACAAAAGAGGAAGGAAGTAATCTAGACTACATAAAACCTGAATATTTTCTTTCATTCTGGTGTCAGCTTCAAGAAAAATGCTGATATACTAAAGGAAGTTAAAAGGAGGTGTACAGAAGTAATTCAGAGGTTTGAAAATAAACTTTATAATAAGTCTTAAGAATTTAACATTTTCAGGATATTGAAAAACTAAAAAGGTGACACTGTATCAGTACTTAAACATAAAGAAAATGTACTTCTGCATGGAGAAAAGTTGCTCAATTCCCTGTCACTTGTCCCTGCTACTGTGTCAATCGAGATTTGGCAGTGATGAACACTTTCTTCTACTTTAGCAAACACACAGAGTAAACCTGTGTCTTAAAAGTAAACTTGTGTTCTCAAAATACACCTAGAAAAATCAGGCCTCACACAAGGCACAGTAAGAGGTAACCATACCACCTTGAACAGCAGCCCAGAGATTAACCAATTTATGAAGACCTTCCTCTCTTTGTGTGTTTTCTGCAGAAGAGCTTGAACCCTCTTCTCTCATGTCCTTAATATTAAGCTAGATCCATTTTAAAATAGCTTTGCATTCCTTTTCTTGGGAAACTAATAATAATAATAATAATAATAACCTATTGAATTATAATAATTAAACATTGCTTGTAAAACACATCAGAATTCCCGTCTTTCTGAAGTGGTAGATTACTCATCTGTTCCCTGCTTTGGTGTTCCCACTTTGGTAACTTTACTGGATCTGGGTACTCAATTCTCTAAATGTATAAGGAACTCAAATGCTTAATTTAAAGCCATCACACAAGCAACACTGCTGAAGTCAATGGCATATCTGTAAAATAGACACATGAAATCCTAGGTCCCTCTACCGAGGCTTTGAGCTGCTCAGGTGCAATGTACTCCAAACAGTACAAAACTGCACCTGAGCTAATAAGAGATTTGCTAGCACAGGCATATGGCTTCTGAATCAGACCTGTCGGGTGTCCAAGCAGCTTAACTCACAAGTAGTCATACCATATCTCTGTAGATATTCCTCAAGACCTCGTTACAAAATGATGGGTAGAAGGTACTTGTATCCCCTCAAAAATGCAAAACAGAAGATAAAAATGAGTACTTAACTGTAAATGTTAAAAATAAATAATTTTAAAACCCACAAAAATAAAACCTCCTAAAAATCAATTCTCGAGATTATAGCTTACTTGCAACGATTATTTCAATAATTTACCTTAGAATTCCACGAAGAAAATGTTAGGATTCTTTCTCCAATAAAGGGTGTAGAAAGCAAAATGCGAAAATGGTGCAAGATTTCTTATATGCCGTACCTACCGTACTTACAAACATTTCCTTAACCTATGATATTTTAAACACTGCAATAGACAAAAACATTCTTACTGAGATGGCTTCCAGGATGTTGATAGCCTAAACCATTGAACCAAAAAATGTTACTTCATCTGGCATTAGCATTCTGTAAGTTGACATGCACCACTGAAGCAACACTCATTTCATCACAGCTATCTATCCAGTTGCAATTTTATTATGCTATTATACATGGTAACGTATATTCACATAAGCAGTGTGTTAGTTTAATATGATAATAAAGCATGTCCTTTTTATTAACAATTATTTTATAAATGATAATAGTAACCCCTCCAGGGGTTATTATAATACACCACCAGGAATGCTTAGCATTTCTCTCCCTTTTTTTTTTTTTTCCTTTTTAATTTTTTTAGTGTTACTTTGTTATNCCTCCAGGAGTTATTAAAATATCCCCACATGAATGTTTAGCATTTCTCTCACTTTTTTTTTTTTTTTCCTTTTTAATTTTTTTAGTGTCACTTTGTTATTTTATTATCCTTAGGATCCAGTCCTGTGAACGGATTCTGAAAGGTGAACAGCTCTTATGGAGTGCTGATACATTTCTTTGGACTTGACAGAGGCTTTCATTTGCAAGTGCAAGCTGCATTGGATTATAAATGCATGTAAAGTTACCTGAAATAAATAGAAAAGATAATATGGAACTAAAAACTGTGCTACAGACAGTTTTGTCAGGCTGTGGTTCTGGCAGACAGGCACAAGTTGTATTCTTACAGAATGTGGATGGATAGAATGGTTTATAGGAAATATAAAATGTGGGACATTTGTGAATAGATAAAGAAGGCAAGAAAAAGAAACTAATTAATTAACTAAATTAATCAATTGTTTTACCAAACAATGGTTTTGTAGACTGAAATTAAAAATACTTCATTTTTGTATCTTAAAAAATATATCTATAAAATGTAGAAGAGAGGGCTTTTTATATTGTTGCTGGTTTCTACAAATTCATTTGCACTTTATTCAAACAGAAACTCCCTTTGTGTCAAAAGGTAACATTCATTTTCCTTTTTTTTCCTCCTCTTTTTCTTTGGGTATTTATTTTTTCCTTTATTCTAATTAGTTATACAGGTAATATGGCATAAATATTTACTGAACAGTAAATACAGAGATGAAAAAATAAGTATGAGCTTATAAATAAGTATTCTTCTCATAAGTAAGAGAAGAATGTATATGCTACATACGCTAAAGTCTATATAACTAGTGTCCTGCACACAAAGGGGTAAATATAGTTCGAGCTGTCATTTTAAACCCTGTTAATGTAACAGCAAATCCATAATATGTTTGGATTACTACTTCAAGCAACCTTGAAAAGAGATTTGCAGTTATGTAAACCTGGTTGCAAAATGGCAGCCACAAATCTGAAACATTCTTTAAGACCCCTGTTAGAATCACTTAAATGAAACAAAAATAAAATGCCAGACTTCATGTCAGTAAAGCTTTGATACTGGTAAGACATACGTGGTGTTTAACTTAAGAAAGAATACTACAGGTTTAAGAAATTGAGAAGTATTTTTTTTTTTTTTTCCAGGCACCAGTGCTCAGTAGAGAATAATTTTTTTTTTTTTTCCTGAGGAAAGATAAACTATGTGAGATATTTATTTTTAAAGGCTGAGTGTGGAGAAAAGACATAACTTGTAGATCTGTATTTGAGTTTCAATACAATTTTTGTTAATAAAATCACAGGAAAGTTGAAGTCAATGTGTATTTCTCACTTTATTCAGTTAAGTCAGAATTTCTTCCATATGTGTTTCCATTCATGCCTATTCTTCCATTGCTGATCTAGACTTTACCTCAAGATAATAGATTTAATATATAAACATACCTAACCTAGCTTGTGTAGAGTATGGCTGTTCTATACAGTGCAGTGCAACACACTATACTTGAATTAATTTACCTAATGTAGTAAAGCAGCGTAGCTGTAGTAGTACAATCATTTTACAGGCATACTCTCTTGTCATATTGGGTGCTTCAAAACGACAAGTTTTAAAGCCTTTAGAGGTTTGGGAGCAACACTGCAGTTCACAGAACGTTCTGTTTAGGATGAGATAGTTTTCATTCTTATGAGTTAGAACATACGGAGCCAGATAGAGAAAGAGATCTCTTTTGTTTCTCTGCCTTTCCTCATGAATGTTTTTCTTTAATATTTGTTACTTCACATTGTTAAATTAAATGTTCAGCACAGTACAGCCCCTGACTTAGAGTTCACCTTTTTCATTCAGTCAAAATACTACGTAAGTTGGGAAGTGAAGTTAGAATCAGAAGTATAGAGGGGGTAAAGTTGCTGAGTGCTATGAACTCCAACTAAGGAAATCCAATGAGGCTTGACATTTGCATACATAAGGGGATGACTGAAACATTAAAAGAACAATTTTCTCTCTTCATGAAGGTATGTGCAATGACTGTAAAGGAAGCGCTAAGGGAGGAACGCGAAGAGCGTGGCTGCCTCCTCCAGCTGCTTCAGCCCAGGACTGCTTCTGCACGGCTGCCTGTGCCCAGCCCAGCGCCTGGGGACCTGTGGTATTTGCCCAGGCTGGGAGATGTGGCTGACACTTTCCCCTTTACAGGTTCAACAAGTAGCAAAGCTGAGCACCTATCCTAGAAACACACAAAGACAGAACACTGCCACGACCAGTCACACAGACTGCCCCAGCCAAGGGCTGCTTCCAGCAGCACTTACACGCAGGACTTATTTAAAACATAGACACAGACAGCCTAGTCACCTTCCCCTCTCCGGCTAGTAGAGATAGAAGTTCTGTAGTGATGGTGCACACACAGTACTCTCTAGGTTCACAAGCACACACACATTTGCTGATCTTTTGAGTACCTGGAACAGCCTCTCATTCTGTCCAGAAGCCCTGCCCAGATCCCTCAAGTACTGTCACAACCCCTCTGTCCATCCAGCACCCCTGCCTGGATCCCAGGCCTGTTACCCGCTTAACAGTTCACCTACTCACTAAATGCTCCAGCTTGAATTTCATGGCAAACGCACAGCACTCACACAGTCTCCCTCATGCATACCACATTAGCAAGTCCTCTGGGGTATACCAGCACAGACATGCCCGGCCTGCCTGATGCCCTGGCCCAGATCCAAGGAACCCGCTACTCACCAAGCAGTCCAGCTTAAAGTTTACAGATGAACACACATGCACACCCCATGCACACTAGGCTGGGGAAGATAAAGACACTCAGCCTCCACCAGCAGCTGGCACCAGGCTCATGGGCTGTGATGTATGGCCCCACTGCAGTCCACCATGTAGAGCCCCTCACTCGCATCACTCATGCTGGTACTCCCTAGAAGCTGTTTTGGAAACATACATGGCTACCAACCCAGTGGTGGGAACTAGAGGACTCCCTCTCGCTCCAGTGCCTGATGCTAGGACCTCATTCACTCCAGTTGCTGGCACCACAGGGTGTGGGTGCCTACACCTCTGGTCTGAGTCCAGTGGCTGGCACCCAGCCTGCTCACAGCAGTCCCCCAGTAGCTGGCACTCTGGGCACAAAGTCTGTAGGACCCTTCCTAGATCCAGAGAGCTATGGCCCCTTCAACTACATACATTAAGACCCCCACTTGCTCCAGTAGCTGGCAGCAATTCCTCTCTCTCTCTCTCTCTCACACACACACACACACACACACACACACACACACACACACACGTCTCACCAGTGGCTGGCACTAGAACGCCCACTCATGCTCCAGCAGCTGGCATCACAGGACAGGGGTGCCTGTTCCCCAAGCCTAACTCCAGGAGCTGGCACCAACCTTTGCTCACACACAAACAGGTCTCACCAGTAGCTGGTATGTTGTCCTTGCAGCACACGCACACATGGGAGAGACAGTGTGAATGCACAGAGAGCTAAGATGTAATGAGAAAATATAAGAAGATAGGACAGATTGCAGTGATCAAGGCACAGGGCTCAGCCAGACAAGAGTACTGACCAGTGCCATTTTATGTGCAACCGACCCGTTTATAGCCTTTTCTTCCTATCCCCCCTCTTTGCTCCTCCTGCTCCCCCTTCCCCCTGTACACCCCACAAGGGTTTGCAAAGCTCTGCAGTTTCTGCACCCTCCCAGCCTGGCCTCTCACCCCAGTTCACAGTCTTATCAGATGCAAAGTCCATGTTGATCTTCCTGGAAGTGGCACCTGTAGTTTGATAGCTCATCAGCTAGGGTGACTGGGAGGTTTGTTTCTTGTCATTGTCTCCATTTTTGCATTGTCAGGTCTGTGTCTCAGCATTTTGCTTATGGTTCCCCCTTCTTAACCTCTTATTGTCCCAGTCCAGAGATCCTTACTCAGACAACCTTTCTTGAATCAACATTCCCACATTCCATCTTTTTCCTTATCAATTAGTACAACTGACCGGGTTTTTCTGGTCATTTTCTCCCAGTTTAGAAGGCCTCAATCAGATAACCCTGCTGGAATAAACATCCTCACATGCCTTCATCAATTAGTGTGACTGACCAGTCTTGGTTCCCATCACTTCCTCCCTTTCTTATTATCCCTTCTTGCATTGGAAAAGGTCCTTGACCAGATACCCTTAACGGAGCAGACACTCTCCTTCTACATACCCATACAAGAAGAAAAGCAAAAAGTAGTTCTTTTTTTTTTTTTTTTTTCAGACTGTGAATCTACACTACATGGATGAAGAAGGATTAGCTTTAGTAGCCTGGAGTTAGTTTATGAAGAACAAGTAAGTTACCTGACTGTGTTATGAGATTTTGAGAAATGCTGCACTTTTAGCAGTAGTACAGTTTTGGGAAGATAGTGTTTTCATATAAGAACTCAAAATGAGAAGGAAACTTTGGAAGCATTTGTAATAACATGAGACAGCAAGACAAGCTGCAATTTCACAGTTATGGACTCATTAATTTGAAAATCTGATTTGAAATTAAAAGGAGCAAATTTTTAAGGTTATAGAAAACAACCAGAGCAGATGGACTGCAATAATTACTAAAGATGGATCACCTGAATATTATTTTATTACTGTGACTGTTCTTCTAAGTAAAGTTTATAAACTTTACACTAAAATTTTGTGTTTGCACATAAGAAAATAAGATGTATTTAATACTCTTGATAAAAAAGCATAAAATATTTTCACAAAGGAAAACCGATAGCTATTTACTGTCATAATTATAGTTTTCTTGGCTTGGCAGGAAGATGAATTATAGACGTTAAATGCTTCATCTTGAGAAAAATTCCTGACCAGAAATCACCGGCAAACCCTTTTCCATCCCAAAATAATTCATGTTCTATATTCAGTGCAAGCTGTGACCATTTATCCTATAATATAACTGCAATACATGATTTTGGTTGTTAAATATGACATTGATACTACCTCATCATCACTAAACTTCCCATAAACAACATTATCAGAACCTGCAAGTGTCTTACAGTCTTTGGAGTCATCACAGTCTTCAGCACAAATAGAAGCCTGTTACTGAAAAACTGGATGCTGGCACACACAGCAGAATGATATCATAGAATCACAGAATGGTTGAGGTTGGAAGGGACCTCTGGAAGTCATGTGGTCCAACCCCCCAGCTCAAGCACGGACACCTAGAGGAGGTTGCCCAGCACCATTTCAAGGTGGTTTTTGACTGTCTCCAAGGAGGAAGAATCCACAACCTCTGTTGGCAATCTGTGCCAGTGCTCTGCCACTCTCACACTAGGAAAAAACATTTCCTGATGTTCAGATGGAACCTCTTGTGTTTAAGTTTGTGTCCATTGCCTCTTGTCCTGGCACTGGGCACCACTGAAAAGAGCCCCCTGAGCCTTCTCTTTAGGCTGAACAGTCCCAGCTCCCTCAGCCTTTCCTCATAGGAGAGATGCTCCAATCCCTTAACTGTCTTGGTGGCCCTTTGTTGGACTCTGTCCAGTATGTCCATGCCTCTCGTGTACTGGGGAGCCCAGAACTGGACACAGGATTCCAGTCTGGCCTCTTCAGTTTGAGTAGAGGGGAAGGATCACCTCCCTTGAAATGCTGGCAATACTGAAGTCCAGGTAGATAATCTCCACTGCTCTCCCCTCATCCACCAGGCTGGTCACCACACATTTTAAAAGATTATCAGGTTGGTCAAGAATGACTTCCCCTTGGTGAATCCACGCTGACTACTCCTGATGATTTTCTTCTCCTTCGTGTGCCTGGAAATGGTTTCCAGGAATAGCTACTCCATCCCCTTTCCAGTGATCAAGGTGAGACTGATTGGCCTGTAGTTCCCCAGGTCCTCCTTCTTGCCCTTTTTGAAGACTGGAGTGATATTTGTTTTCCTCCAGTCTTCAGACTCACTTTCCATTCACCACAAGCAATCATGGATTGTAGAGAATGGCCTCACAATGACATCTGCCAGCTTCCTTAGCACTTGTGGGTGCCTATGGACTCATGTGTGTCCAGTTTGCTTAAGTATTCCCTGACCTGATCCTCTTCCACCAAAGGTACGTCTGCCTTGCTTAAAACTTTCCCTCTGATCTCTGGCACATGGGATTCATGAAGACCAGTCTTGCTAGTAAAGAATGAGGCAAAGAAGGTATTCAATACCTCAACCTTTTACATGCCCTGTGTAACCAGGTCTCCCATTTCATTGTGGCAGTTTTACCCAGCTGAGCAGCTGACCTCCACCACAACTGCTCTCTCACGCCCCCTCCTCAAAGGAACAGGGGGAGAAAATATGATGGACAAGGGCTCAAGGGTTGAGATAAGGACAAGAAGGTTGCTCACCAATCATCATCATGGGCAAAACAGACTCAATACAGGGAGATTAATATAATTTATTACTATCACAAGCAGACTAGAGCAGTGAGAAACTAAAAGCAAACTAAAAACACCTTCCCCCTCATCCACCCTCTTCTACCTCCTCCCCCCAGGCAGCACAAGGGAATGGGGAAAGAGGGTTGTGGTCAGTCCATAACACTTCAACTCTGCCACTCCATCATGATCACTCTCTTTTCCCCTGCTCCAGCATGTGGTCCCTCCCATGGGATGCCGTCCTTCCCAAATGAATCTTGCATGGGCTTCCCACAAGGTGCAGCTCTTCAAGAACTGCTCCAACATGGGTCCGTACCACGGGATCTGTCCTTCAGGAGCAAACTGCTCCAACATGGGTTCCCCACGGGTGGCAGCTCCCACTGGATCACCTGTCCCTGTGTGGGCTCTTCTCCACGGGTTACAGGTCTGGCCCAGACTCTGCTCCTGCAGGGTTTCTCCATGGGCTGCAGCCTCGTTCAGGCCACATCCACCTGCTCCACCGCGGTCTCCTCTACAGGCTGCAGTGTGGAAATCTGCTCCACTGTGATACACCATGGGCTTCAGGGGAACTGCCTTTTCTACCATGGTCCTCACCACGGGCTGCAGGGGAACTTCTGCTCCGGTGTATGAAGCACCTCCTCCCCCTCCTTCTTCACTGACCTTGGTGTCTGCAGGGCTGTTCCTCACTCCTCTCTCTCCCAGCTGCTGTTGCACAGCAGTTTTTTCCCTTTCTTAAATCTGCTCTCACAGAGGCGCAAACAACATTGCTCATTGGCTCAGGTCTGGCCAGCGGCGGGTCCCTTGTGGAGCCAGCTGGAGCTGTCTCTTATCTGACATGGGGCAGCTTCTGGAATCTTCTCAGAGAAGCCACCCCTGTGGTCCCCCTTCTACCAAACCTTTACCACATAAACCCAATACATTCATTCAGCCGTGGATCCACATTTTTGCTATTCTTCCTTTTGTCATCAACATATTTATAGAAGCCCTTTTTGTTGCCTTTGAAATCTCTGGCCAGATTCAACTCCATTTGGGCTTTACCTTTCCTAACTTTATCACTGGCTGCTCGGACAATGTCTTTGTATTCATCCCAGGTTACCCATCCTTCTACTCTCTGTGTGCCTTGCTTTTGTGTTTGAGTTTTGTCAGTATCTTCTTGTTCATCCACACAGGCCTCCTGGCATTTTTGCCTAACTTCCTCTTTGTTGGAATGCATCACTCTTGAGCTTGGAGGTGACCCTTGAATATTAACCAACTTTCTTGACCTCTTTTTCCTCTAAAGTCTCTTCCCATGGGACTCTTCCAAGCAGATCCTTGAAGAGGCCAAAGTCTGCTCCCTTGACGTCCAGGGTTGTGAGCTTGCTTTTCACCCTCCTTGCCCTCGCCCTCAGGTTCCTGAACTCCATCATCTCATGATCACTGCAGCCACGGCGGCTTTTAACCTTCATATTCCCAACAAGCACCTTGTTGTTCAGTATGAGATCCAGCATAGTGTCTTTCCTCATTGGATCCTCTACCACTTGGAGAAGGAATTTGTCATCAACCCATTCCAAGAACCTCCTGGAGTGCTTATGTCCTGCTCTGTTCTCCCACCAACAGATATCAGGGTGGTTGAAGTACCCCATCAGGACCAGGGCTTGCAAACATGAGGCTTCTCCTGTCTGTCTGTAGAGGGCCTCATCCACTTATTTTTCCTGGTCATGTGGCCTGTAGCAGACAGCCACTACAATGTCACCTTTATCTGTCTTTTGTTTAATCCTAACTCATAAACTCTCAGTCTGTTCTTCATCCATCCCCAGGCAGAGCTCCATGCACTCTAGCTGCTCTCTCACAAAAAGGGCAACTCACCTTTGTCTTCCCAGCCTGTCCTTCCTAAAGAGATTGTATCACTCTATTGCACCACTCCAGTCATGGAAGCCATCCCAACACAACTCTGTGATCCCAACAAGAGCATAGCCCTGCAACTGCTGGACTGTTACAAAGCATGGCAACAACAGTAATTCAGTTCTGGTCATTCTTTAGAGACTGAAGTTAGATTACTTGTCATTTTCATAAGCTAAGAACACCTACTTGAAGAGATTCCTTTTATACAGTATTTAAGACTTTACAAAATACAAGTGTGTCATATAATGAAGAGCTTAGACCCTTCAACAATATGCCTGCACAAGAAAACTTGGTTGTTTTAAAGTACATGCATCTTCCTAGCAGAGGCACAAATATTCCATGTTACAGAAATTTGCAGTTATACAGACAGGAACAGAAATAAGTAATGTTTGATAGTTTTACAGAAGTACAAATTTTGTCCTGCATGTACCAGCATAGTATAGGGGTTTTGTTTGTATAATTATGTTCACAAGTAATATAAATGCTGCTGTAAATTGTAAAGCATACATCCTCCAGAGGTTCTTAACAACAAACTAAAATATATGCTCTGAGTAAATCTCTTTACTTTGTATACTTTCAGCTGAGATGGTCAAATAAAGGGTAACACACATAAAACTCCCTGGAAGATTTATACAAGTTAGATTAGTTAAAAAAATTAAATCAGTTTGAAAATTCTCTACCTCCAAAAGCCTCTGTCAGCTCCCAGTAAAACCCAAAATCAAAGATCTACCTTTTTTATAGTCAGTCACATAAATTCAGTTTTTGGAACAAAATCTTGAAAAATCCAGTGTTAACAGAAAAACAAGCAAACTAACAAACAAACAAACAGTGAAGCAGTGAAGGCTATTTTGTTGTTGTTGTTGAAAACTATAGCTTTTACTGACATAAATACTTCTCCATTAATTTCCCAAATGCAGATCTTCAAATCATATGTAGGAGTCAAACATCCAAAAAATAAATTAAGTCATTTTGCTTATCCTCTCCAGGGAAAGGACATCAACATCTTGAGGGAAAGCTGCATAATTTCTTTGGGTCATGTATGGAAAGAATCCATACCTGGAAAACTTTCAAAGAATGAGATCCTGCTGGTTTATATATCCTTCTCTTTCTTGGAGTAAAGCAAATCAGGTATGTAATTGTTGGCTGCTCTACCTAGATCCATGTAATGGATACCATAATTCATTGCAGTTCCAGCGACATGAATACAATTGCATGACTAGAAACTAAATGAAGAACTGACTCTAGACTATTAAACTAAATTTAATTATTTCATTGAACATCATTTTCTATTTTCTTATTTCCTCCTTCTGTACCTGTAAATTGCATCCAATGTATCCAGAACTTTGTATTAGGTATTTCTGCATCCCACACAGCATCCAAGGGAGGTCAATATGCCAGTAAAACAGGCAGCACACTGCAGGAACTAGGAAAGATACACAAAGAACACCTGCAGTTATAATCTTGTTCCATCCTTTTTTAAATGCTAAACACAAATCCATTTTTTAAGGCCTACAGTCTTCTGGGTAAATGACAAAATCTCTGTTAGCAGATCTAATAGAGTAAGACTCTCAGTGGGTTTAAGTGGAGGGATGCCTGATATCTAGAGATGCATAATAGCTGAGGGCTTCTCAGTCCTATCGAGATGAAGAGAGCTCTTGGTCCACACAGAGGCAGGATTTCACTTCTCTGTGAAACTTCAGAATTAAAGAAGTATAATATTTATGAATATTTAGGTTTAGGAAGCAGCTAAGAGGGTTTACAGGATCATAGAATAAGGTGTTCATATTATATTCAAATCCCACTTAGCAAAGTCCTTTGATGGATAAGGCCAAAAGCCTTTTTGAGTTAAATGCCCTTTTTCAATTCTGTATTAGAGAAATCCTTAAAATAGCTTCCATCTTGTGTACCCTGAGGATTTAAATTCAGACTAATCAAATCATCACAGTTCCATTTACCCTGAGGCTTTATATTTTGGCCCTGTGGTCACAGAGCACCTAACATCTCCAGCATTTTATACATGTATTTTGTACACAGTTGAGAAAACTGTTTCCTAAATTGTCCAGAAACTTATCCTGAAAAATATGTTATTCTGATGACTCATTTTGATTGCTTTCTTTCTCACTCAGCAGAGAAATATTTTTGAAATTACACTCACAATTTAATCCCCTGTTCTTTTTGCTGTAAAATATAGGTATTGGTCATAATTAATCTAAGACTATCAAAAAGAAATTAGCTTTTCTTTGCATCTGTTATTTGGTACACTAATGCTTCCATTTCTAGAAAATTCAATAAATTCTTGTCCTGAAGTATTTTGGTTGAATTATACCAGGTTCAGGGTATTGTCAGGCTTTATTGCATTCAGCTGGATCTCAGAATACTGTGGACCCATTCATAATAGAGCTAGTCAAATAATTTCTTTGCTGTTACTATTTTTTAACAGATTGGCGTTGTTTCTTGTTGAACAGCTACAGTTTCATTTCCATCCATCCTCTGCAATTGTATGGGTATACTTTTAAAAAATCATTGAAAAATATGTGCAGCCACTTGCAAATATTCTAAGAACTAGTCAACAAATAAGACAAATCTGTTTGTGTTTTGTTTTGTTTTGTTTGTTTTGTTTGTTTGTTTTCGTTTTTTAAATAAATACTCCATTTCATTTTCCAAAGTCAACTAAGTATGGATGCATTTTTGCCATTGAAAAGATAGATATTTAGTAGAACCATAAATCTTCAATTACACTAAATACAGATGAAACAGCCTAGGATTGAAAAATGTTTTAACTCTCTATATTTCTAGCTAAATTTTTAGTGAGAAATAGTGGTAAAAAGCCATCCTTTGCTTGTCTGCAAAAACGGCTTCATGGTTAGAGAAATATTTGTTCACATCACAGCAGAGGAGAACTGAAGGTCAAGAGGCTAATTCTACTTACTGCAACATATATTCTGCAGCTGACTTGTAGCTGTGTGATCTGCAGAACTCTCACTTAACAGGGAAGGCTTAAAGAGAAAGAAAAACAAATTCTTTTTAATGATAGTTCAGACCACTATGATTTACCCAAGGAAAGAAAAGCTAATATTGGGGGTAGGGAGTTACCATATTTTCATCTTGTTCTTTGTTGTCTTTATGTTCAGAGGACAAGAGAGTGTTTGAAAGCATTTTTTCAAGAGAAATCAAAGGAGAAATAATGATGGGGTGAGCTTTTATCCCTTAAAAAAGAAAACCTCTACAAAAAGCTACCATCCAAAGCCATGAACGTAGAACAAGGTGAAAAGCAACACAATCCACTTACAGAGAAAACTGTGGAAATAACAAGTCTCTAACTATAAGCATCATTAACCTAAAAAATAAAATAAAAAATAAAAAAAAAATGTGGGCACGGGCCATTAAATGTACTGTAATCTATTCAGTGAGTTTAATGTAAGGGTCATTATGAACTTGGTGCTTATTAATGATTTGTAATGCAATGGCAGCTAGAAGTCACTCCTGGGGTAGACAGACCAATGTACTATGTAATTTCTGCATACTGATTAAGCAAAAGATTCAATTCAGAGAACAGTTTGCTAACTAATCTAAAGAATCTAGAACAATCTTCTGGTAGTTTTGTAAGGGGTAGTTGTCAGGCTGCTCTTTTCCAACTTAAGTGAATACCTAGAACCTCATGCAGACCTCTTTTATTTCTCATCATCATTCCTATGATGATGATTCCTGTCAGCCCAAGATAATATTTAAAGATTTCATACAGTGGGTTGAATACAAGACTCAAATTTTATGTCTATTATTGTGACATAGGGAACATTACTTTTCCCATGCTTTATACAGATTTAGATTAACAGAGCATAGCAGCATTTTCACATCATGCTGAGAAGATGTTCAGAAGCTCCTGCAGGGTTATCTAGCTGTGCATGTATGTGTTTCATCCTATGCTTGAGAGACACTTAAACAGAGAAGGTTGGGTAGACTTCCTATCACCAAAACTGATGCCTAATTTCAGTATAACTGGGACAACCAAATCCCTTATGCCTTCTGCCCTGTCATTGTGCCCAGATAAGACTACCTTTTCTACTGCCAACCCAGCAAGCACCCAGATCTTCCCAGGCATGGCTTTGACTGCATGTTTTCTTGTTTGTTTGCTTGCTTGCTTGCTTGCTTGTTTTTTTGTTGTTTGTTTTTCAGATTGCTTGTTGCCTGTGATTCCGATGTGTCAGATGCCTAAGGCTAGCAGGGGATCAGAAGCATCAGGAAAGGTGGTAGTTGTACCATGACAGAATTTATTTTCAAATTTAAAATCTGACAGTTTTAGTAGTATTCAACATGAAGCAGGCCATTAATTTGAGATGGAATGCCATGATACAGTCCTTAATGAGGAAATAGTGAGCATAGAGCTTTAACATAACTTTCCCTAAATCATCATTAACAGGAGAAAGGGAAACAGAAATAAAATGCCTTCACTACTGAGTATCACCTTCTACTGCATTACATCTTGTAGACACACTTGTGCAATGTCATCATGAAGAAAGGAGGATCCATTATACAAGAAAAAATTTCTAAGGGGCACCAAGAAATGACTGGCTAGAAGTTCATGCTTCCCTGAGCCATGACCTTCCCTCTCTCCTGAGCATACAGAATGATATAGAACTTCAGTACCTAGTACACTAACATCTGAAACCAATTCTCTGTTCTCTTCTCATATTAAAACTTTTGTGCTTTCCTTATGTTCCTCAATAAACTTTGTTATCTTCTCTGTGGACTTTCATCACTCATTAAAGTCTAATATCTGGTCCTCATCCCATGGAACTCAACAGGCATGAGGACAGGATAGAGCTTACAACAATGGCCACCAATAAAGCAGACATTCTTCTATGTAGATTTTTAACATGGTTTGGGGGATCTTGTTCTTCAGGTCTCAGTTATGACTCTAACAAGACAATGTGGGCAAGCTGATATGAAAATAGTAGCTGAAGAAATAGAAAGGTCATACGCAGCTGTGAAAATAGTATTTGGGGAGAGAGGAGTTTTGCCATCCTTGTAGTATCTGTCTGTATGTACTTACAATTGTAATGCAAATGTAAGCAGAAGAAAACTTATAAAAGCCTATAATTGTCTCATTTCCCTTTTTACTCCATAGTTGTGGAAGGCAATGCTTTATTTGTACATTTTTGTTCTAGTACAGCAATCTAGTACTAAACATACAAGATGGAGAACTGCCATCTCCAAAACCATCGCAAAGTTATACCTAACCTTGTGAATAAAAATGGCTTAAATTTCTGTATAGCTTGGCTCAGAATGATGCCAGATGACAATTGCATGTCCAGTTCAATGGTTATATAAAATCAGTAACTTCATAACTGTTAGTGACATTGTTGTAAGGTTATCTGGAGCACAGGCTGCCTGGATATCCTATCTGTCTCCATAAAAACTAACACTGAATCTTTCAAAAGCTTTATCTGCCCAGCATGTGAAGTTGCCGAAGACAGTGGTCAAACTAAGTCGTTGTATCCACAATCTGCTTACACTGCAGAGAGATTTTCACATAAACCTACAAGGAGATGGAATAAGACTGAATTTTTCTTCTTGGAAGCCTCAGAGCTTGTATAAAGGAAAATACACAAATATCTCTTCCTCTGTGTTTAGTTTTCATGAATTTTGGACATTTAACAAGTAGTAAAATTCCCTATTTTTCCTATTCTACAATTTACTCTCAATATAAACATCCTAAATGATGCAGAATCTCTTCCTAGGTTTGTATGTGTGCTGAAAGAAAAAATATTTCTCTAATTGCTAAATGAACATACCCTGTATGAAAAAAATCCGGAGAATCAGAAGTATAAAATTTTTCTTTGTGATTTATTCTTTTTTTTTTTTTTTTTTTTTGTAAAACTTTGTAAGTACAAAATGCAGCATTTAGCCTCTTTCTAGCTCCTCTGATAAATTAAGTCCCATACTAACCTACACATCACTGGCTCCTGTAACGAAAAGGTCAGACAGAAGCTAAATTACAAAATACATGCCACCCAGTATTTTGCTAATTAAGTGCCATGTGGACATCATATTGATCTGTAATTTAAAAGACAATGGAGAACACTATTTCCCTTTGCTCCTGAGAATATTAATTCAACCAGCTGATCATCAGATTTAATTGGAGGGAAGGACATGTGAAAATGTTGTCCAGAAAGAGTTAAAGGATTCTAAGAGGTCAGTGCAAATGTCATTATCATTAACGTCTATCACAGATTAGAGGCCTTTGGGTTTACGCCCATTTAAGATCAAACACTTTTTTTTGTCTCACTGATACTAGACCAACAAAATATCTGCTGACTACAGGGATCAAAGAGAGGAATCATTTCTTTTCCTTTTCAGTGTGTATTCAGTGCAATAAAGATCAAAAAATGGTAGTGACACCCTCTGTAATCATTTGTTTGTGTATTTATCCAGATCTCTGTTGAGAGGTGGATGACAGCACCTTGCTTATTGTTTAAATTTTATTTCACTGTATTGGGAGGAAATAACAGAATCACCAGCCACTTCTCCAGATTTTACAAGTGGTATAGTGCTTAAAACAGGTTCATTTATAAAAGGATAAGAAAGTTCAGAAAAAAAAAGAATACAGATTAATGAATGGTGACTTTTTATGCTGATTCATTCTGAAAACAACTAATCAAGAAATACAGACATGCTGGGTTTTGTTTTGGTTTGGTTTGGTTTGTTTGTTTCTTTGTTTTATTACTTCTCTGCACCTGAAATAGCTGTTCTTTGAGCTCGTCAGTAAGGTTATGTTCTTCTTACTCAAGTGTCCCATCATTGAAAATATATCTACTAGTGACCTTACACCGGAATAAGGAATACAGTGCAGATATCCCTTGGCTGACAAAAACCCAAGTTAGCCTACCCACGTAGCTTAATACATAACAACATGAACTTACCAATTAGAAGTCTTCTATTTTCTTAGGTCGCCACAACATTAGATAATGAGGAACCTTAGGCTCACAGGAACCTATTACTCAAAGGCAACTTGTAACAATGTTATTTTTTGAACTAACTCTTAAAGCTTCCACAGTTGTGGATTCCCTTAAAGTTTGAAAATCTCCTTAACAATCTACTTAAAATGGTTATGGCAGAAGCCGTAGCTAGCTACAGTTTTTACTTGATTGGTTTGCCCCTCTTCTTTCAAGTAGACATAATAAAACCTTCTTGGTCTCCTTTAGTACAGAAACTAAAATAAGACTTTTAAAACAGAGAAGATTTGGATCTGCTAGCACAGATTCTATAACATGCAGTAAAATATTAAAAAAATATATATTTTCTTCCTTCAGCATCCTTTCAGGGCTGTACTCTAGTATTTTTTCCTTGTCCAAAAACTTTCAATGTTTTCTTGGGTTGAAATAAACACTTTGAAATCTCTTCTGGGTCCTTATGAAAATCCTCTCACTTCTTTGACCTCTGCAGTTTGGATTCTATTCTGCTTCTCCACATCTTGGGAGTCTACTGTTCTCCACTCTTCTACAGAACACAACCCACCATAACTGTATACCGCACCAAACAGTAACCAAACAATCCAACTAGTTTAGACATCAGTCACCAGGGGAAATAACTTGTGCATGTTTTACCAGCCTTAGTGACTAGTAATATCACATGAAAGAAACTTGCAGAGCAAAGTAATAGAATGGAAGAAACCCATCAGAGGAATCCTACCAACTGAATAATGAGATCTGTATTTTATGTGGCATATCTTTAAAAACAGGAAGGTAGGAGGGGATCCAGAACTCTGTGCTCTCCTAAGTAATTAGTCTGATCATCAGATTAGTATTTGTTGGGTCCAGAGTTATATCTGAGGAAAAATTAGGGCAACTTATGGAACCAGAGGCAAATAAAGATGACAGAATAATAAAAGTATACAAAAATGCTAAGTAACTTTACCAAAGCTGCAGCTATGAAGCATGGAAGTAAATTGGAAGAGTTTTAACTTTTCAGTAACAAAACCTGAAGCCTTATTTCTGCAACAGCAAGTGTTTATGATGCACTTCATACATTTCTTTTAGGTCAAACAGAGGCTAAATATTGAAGAATGTAATATAAGTGTACCATATTTCATCTAAAAATTAAACACTATGGAAAAGGTATTTTAAGCTATGGGCTCATACAAAAATGAAAAATAAATAAGGTGTTTGATCTAGGCTGAAGATCAACAATGCTTTTT